>JASPKZ010005307.1:207500-272500 GCA_030220185.1 Diploptera punctata | reverse complement strand
GTCCCGAAAGCGCTACAGTTAAATAACTAACAAAGTTGAGGAGACGAACCTTTTAGGTAAATATTCCATAATTTTATACTTTAATTTTGAATAATACCTCAACGGTACATATAATGAATCTTATAAAAGTTGATATATGGGAAAGTAGGAGAAATTACATTGGTTCCTAAATCGTATCGGAAATTTTGAGGTTGTAAAGATAGGTAAAATTGCACTTTTTTTACAATGTACATGCATGGAAAATTATATAATCTACCAAACATTATAAATGAAATGGTCGGCCACCCCTCATGGGCTAGTGGTCAAACCCTCTGACTACAGTTCTCGGGCAACCTGGGAATTATTTCTGTAGCCTCCCATTGTCTGGATGTAGGCTAACTTCGTGTTTAAAGTGTCCCGCACCGTGGATGAGTGGTTAAGGCAAGGTGCCTTGGCGGAGAGCTGTGGGACTTGCGCTGGTTCGAGTCCCCATGGGGGAAAACATTTTATCGTGGAATTTTAGCCAGTATGGGACCAGTGCCCACGCAGTATCGTGAGGGATTTGGTTAGCTACAATGCGTAGCGACTTCAGGTTGAGAAGACTAGCTATAACGGCTGGGGGGTCCGACATGCTGACTACATGTCACCCCTACACTGGCTTATGATAGTCTACCTCTGTGATTAACACATGCGAGGCCAGCTGCCGGCTGGTAGACCAAGAGCCTTATAGGCCTGTCGCGCTTGGAGTTTTTTATGTTTAAGGACACTTCTGGAACTTCATTATCATAAATCGAGGTACTTTAACTCCGCCTTCCAGGATTCCCAACTTAAGAAGTGGGTTACAGTTCTGCCAATGCCGAAGAGAATACCCCAAATGTCATAAAGACAACCTGCTGGCTCTCATCATCATCATCTTCTTCTTCTTCACATTAGGCCGTTGGCTTGGTCCGCTCTCAGAATTCATCTTCCCATCGTGTTCTAGGACGTCCCACATCTCTATAGCCTTGAGGTTGGTACAAAAGTGCTTGTTTTGTTAGCCTAGAAGAGTCCATTCTTAAAATATGTTTATGCCATTTTTATTTTTTCATTTAGATTAAAAATTTTTGAGTTCTTGTCTAATTGTTTCACTAGGAATGTAGTCTCTTAGAGTATATCCTGCAGCGTATCTGAGGAACTTCATCTCTGATGTTTCTAGTAATCTTCTGTCTGGTAAATGAAATTAATTGATAATGAAAGAAACACGATAGATAAAACTTGCCATTAAGAAGAAGAAGTTAAATATAGTGCGATATATTCAATCTCCCGCCTTACAGTTTTAATACATACATACATAAGGATTTTATTAAACTAAAAGTAAGATACATACAATGTTATTTACAAATATGGATCGCACGGGCAGTAAGCCGTACGTTTTGTTGACAGTCCGTTGCAATAAGTTGATGTTTGGTAATAATATACTTAAAACAAAAAACACAGTAATATTACAATTAGATATCAATACAACTAATTACATTATACATTAACCTAGTTATGTAGAATTATTAAGAATTAATGGTATCCTATTGCAATTTGTTAACATATTTATTTATTCCTGAATAAGTGTTGTTCTTATTTTCCGCGTTTTGTCCAGAAATCTACCCAAGTTTATCCAATTTTCTGGGTTTACCAGTAACTCGTAGCATGCCAATCTTTCACGATTTGAATTTAGAAATCTTTCCGGTAATAACTGATGCCTCCAATATTCTAAATCGTTACATTTTCCTAATATATGTATCTCGTCTTCAAAGCTCCCGCACATTGGACATATTCGCATATCGTGATCGTCGCTAATTTTTAAACATTTCCATGCCCCTAACCTGAACCAAGCAAGCCCTGATCTCTCTTTAAATCCTAGATTGAGTATATAAGATTATTTTCCCCAAACTTGTTTTAGGTTTCTTTGTAAAAACAGTGATCGTTTTAAAACAGAATCGGCATTCTTATAATTATAATTTTCTGGTAGTGTAAAATAAAACAAATTTAAACGTTCTTAAACGTTTTAATACGATTTTGATATTTTATAATTCGAAGATTTCCCAAAATATTCGTCCAATCTTCTAACCTTTAACTCAGTATGAGCAGAATTGTTGGTTGTAAAACCAAATTATAGAGAAACCCCTCAATCTTCAACAGTGAATGTGAAGCGAATTTACTGCAACCGTATGATTACCCGAATATATCGCGTAACTATAAACTGAAACCGTACATTACTATAGAAAAACTGTTAGGATATATTTTTTTTTCTGCTAGTTTAAAAATTAGTTTCTATCGATTACATAGCGGGATCAGTGAATAAATGTTTACGCCGTAATTTTAAATAATTTTTCTATCTTTATTTTCGGGGAGGCTACTCAAGTTTATGAATCACGTCCCAAAACAGAGAAAATCGAAAAATGCGTAAGAGATGCACCAAATTAATAAATTATGGAAAGAAAACAATATTATGATGACTAGCAGTGCATAGTGAAGTAAATGGCAATTAAAAAGCTCGTATTTTGGCAAAGAAAGGAAATCGAATTGTAAAAGAAACTGAACTTCCATATCAGTCAATTAAAAATACCACAAAAATTAAATAATAATATCCTAAACTCGTCCACCGCTGTGGTCTCCAGGTAGCGTGCTGCTTTGTCACACAGCGGGCCCGGGTTCGATTCCGGATAGGCTCCTGGGTGAGGTTTTTTCGGGGTTTTTCCTCACCTATAAGACAAATGTCAGAAAACGTAGGGTCCTACGGTCCCCGAAAATCATCCGGTCATCATCATAATCCTTATCATTATCATCATCATCCTTCACCGGTGTGGAAAGCAACGGGAAGCTACCACACCTATAATTCTCTTGTAAAGCTGCAAAGCATAGTATGAAAATGGTATGATTGCAGTGAAATACTTTCCCTCGGGCAGAATTACTAAGGAAGGATCCTCAACTCGTGTCAAACTCATGATCGGATTGAGGGATGAGATTAGATGAAGCCTCCTATATAGAGGTCTGTAAATGACAAGGGTGCCGGCCGACCACGCCTGACGCAGATGAATGAAATGAAACGAAATGGATGAGATAAGTCTGTAGAAGTGGTGGAATGGATTTGTGGCAGGGGAAAATGGGAGAAAACCCCAAGAAAAACCTCCGAAGCTTCGTTTCGTCCACCACGAAACCCACATGGAATGATCGAGAATCGATCTCGGGACTGCAGCGGTGACAGGCGAGCGTCTAACAGCTTGCGCCAAGGAGCCGTTTATAAAACTAAAATCAATTAAAATTATGCGCGTAAGGCAATCTAACGAAACAATCTAAATGGATTCTGAATGTACTAAAGCCAGATTAATTCCATAATAAGCCAGATATGCATTCTTAGCAATTTTATCACTATTCACCAATTGCCTAAACAGCTAATTACATTAAATTAGTTTAAGGTTATCAAACTACCTACTTTGCAGAAGAGAAGATAATACGAGGATGGAACATAATTTAAAATCATGAAAAAATTTTAACATTATTTCAGATAACTAACTAACTCACTGGCTCTATAGAACCCGTCGATAACAAAAATGAATTCCCTGAAGTAGTCCCAGCCCAGAGAACCCAATGGGGGACTATTTTGCCTCCGGAAAATTTTACCCCAGTGGAACCCATGTCCGCATTTCTTGACAGTTGTATTTTTACGGTGAACGATTGTCACTCTTTCGACCAAGGCACTTTTTTCGTCTGGCTTATCGCCTTCGACCTGTCCGGCATGGGTAGGCCTAATTCTTTCAGCAGCTATGCTACCACCGGCATAGCTCTCAGGGTCATTTAAGCACACAAGCCACTTAACCACGACAACGTAAAGATACGATGGAGGGACATTCATTCAGATATAGTCACAAAATATTGTATTGTCGTAGGAAATCGTGGACACTCTACGGTCTGGTCTACACGTAACGTTTTGTAGTCAGTCTTGCATGTTCAAAAAAGACTGACACAAACAATCATGCAGCTATACTACTCAAACTTGTTCTCAGTCTATCGGTCAGTCATTAACCTACCTTACAGACTGTATTCAGACCATACCGACTGCACCAAAAGGCTGGCACGCGAACTGAACGATTTGACGTTTTTATTTTCGCACAATCTTTACGGTAAACTGTTCGAAATGAGTTGATTTTTACACGCTTTATATTAGCTTGACCTGTATCTATGTAACGGAATCTTTGAACACGATTTTCACCCCCTTAAAAACATTGGATCGACTTGAAACTTAGTATACTTGTAAAGGACCAATGGCAATACAATAATTTTATATTTTTTCTAAAATCCTGGCCAGAACCATCAGGAAATAAAAAAAATAAAACCGGTAAAATAGGTTGCGGACTTATCGACTTTTTAGTCAATCGTTGTAAGAGCTCAGTTGGTAGAGCTGTGTGATACATAGGTCGCTGGTTCAAACCCAGCCCAGATGATATTTTAGAAGAGTATTAAGCAATTAAATATTCATGGGATTCCGGTTTATGATAATCAATTAAACTAAAAATTGAAAAAATAAATAATAGTTTAAAAAAATTAAAACAACACGCTTTATTAAAAAAAACCGAACTCAAAATTGAAAAATAATTTTAATTTCCGACACGCTTGGGATAAAATTAAAGTGGTCAACAAAAAAATCATCTCCAACACATCTAGAATAAAACTAGAGTTATCTACAAAAAAAAATACCATCAAAAGGGTGGGGTGCTTTTTATGGTTTTTTCTTCTTAGAGACTTTACTTTTATTAATTGATATAGAGCACCCCACGCTTTTCATAGTATTTTTTTTTGTAGATGACTCTAGTTTTATTCTAGATGTATTGGATATGATTTTTTTGTTGACCACTTTAATTTTATCCCAAGCGTGTTGGAAATTAAAATAATTTTTCATTTTTTTAGTTCGGTTTTCTAATAAAGCGTGTTGTTTTAATTTTTTAAACTATTATTTATTTATTGCGACGGACTCTTTACTTGCTTTACTATCCACTTTTCTATATTTATTAACCAAAGCAGTAAAAGCTTGGTGTTTCTTATCTCTACTGCTGTAATCCTTCGATTTCACGTGCCAGAGGCAAGGAAAACTGTGGTATAGTTTTATGAATTCCGTAAAAAATTCATGAGACCAATGTCGTAAATGTGACGTCATTTTTTCCGTCACTATACACAGTAAAAACAATAATTAAAACCTCTAGTATCGCCAAGAAAAGACTGACAGAAGGGCGAAGTTTGACCGATTAGACTGGCATGTATCTACATGCACCAACTTGTCCTCCGTCTTGCTTGTACACAAAGCTCCAGTCCATCAGTCTTTTGCGAGTTTGTCAAATCTCATTCAGTTCATGCAAAACGTCCAATTTTCCGTATACACACAACGTTTTGTTTGACAAACTTGGCTTTATCATGCAAGAATGACGTCAAAACGTTACGTGTAGACCGGGCCTACCTAATATACCATCTGTACTAGTAAAATTCATGGTAAGTTTCCGTTGAGATGTTAATTCACAGTAATATAATGTAAGATTACTTACTTGCTCACTGGCACTATCGAACCCGTAGGTTCATGGCCGCGCGGACATAAGTTCTCCATACATCCCTATCCTGAGCTAATGCTTTCCAATCATGCCCTGTATAATATAATTCCCACAAATCATAGTTAATGTTGTTCTCCCACCTCATTGTTGGTCTACCAACTGGGCATTTTCCCTCTGGCTTTCCTACAAGAAGCTTCCATGCAAGTCTTTCATTCCCCATACGTGCAACATGTCCTGCCCATCATAGTCTACGAGATTTAACTGTTCTTATTATATCTGGATTTCTATAAAGACCATGTAGTTCATTGTTAAGTAGTCTTCTCCATTCACCTGTTTGTTCATCTCTCTTTGGTCCAAAAATTGTCCTAAATACTTTATTCTCAAATAATTGTAATCTCCTTTCATCCCTTAAAGTAAGAGTCCATGTTTCGCATCCATATAATATAACTGGTAGAATAATAGTTTTATATATTTTCAGTTTAACGTTTTTTGAAAGGAGTTGGTACGTCAAGAGCCTCTGCAATGCATAATAGCATGCATTTCCAGAATTGAGCCTATGTTTAATTTCTTTGTGCATCTCATTCCTATTTGTGATTATTGTTCCTAGATATTTGAATTCAGCCACTTCCTCGAAATTTCCCTCATTTGTCATTAGCTGCCTATTTCCATTATATAATGTATTTCTACGTGTGACCATATATTTAGTTTTATTGATATTTACTTCCAGTCCTAATTTCTTAGTGTTACTCAATAGTGTGTGCGTGTTGTCCTTTAGTATCTCCTCGCTATCGGCCAATATTACTACATCATCAGCATAAACTAACTTAAAACTATAAAATAGTTACTTTGTAGGTCCATCTCCTCAACTTACGTTCTTTTAAAACTCTGTACGCCTTTCGGGACTTTCCCGAATACTCACCACCAAGTTAGAGCTTCAACAAGGGTCAGGAAGTACAGACCTAATGCATTCTGCTGATGATGGAACTAGTCTCGAAAGGCCTACAGAGTTTTAAAAGAACTTAAGTTGAGGAGACGGACCTACAAGGTAACTATTTAATAATTTTAATCTTATATTATATTACTAATACACCATGCTTCTGACAACCTCATCATGATCTTACAACAAGTATTTCTTAATCAGGAACTATTCTAAATGTATGTTTAATTTCGACTTCTCTATACGCTCCTTAAATTTATGCGTAATCTTTTGGATCACTCTGTATATTAATATGCTAAGAAATAAGTACACGTAATAATACAGTGCTATAAAAGTTTGTTTACAAGTTCATAAAAATGTGATTACGAAAGATGGAAATTATTACAAAATTGGTCAATATTTTACAAAAGGTCAACAAGTAGTTTTAAAATTACTGCGAGTTTAGTCATGGTTCAACATACATCGTCCACACATGACCGCACTCCATTTTGAAGCACTTTTATTTACGAAATTTTTCCCAGGTGTTCAAATTATCAATCGCCTTTCTTTCTCGAACTTTTAAAATATATTTACTTCCCGATGAATTAATTGCTTTGATGGTGGAATTATGAGAGAATTAAATATACCTTCTCATCCGCTTTGCCTATTTTATGTGGAAGCATAACAATATATGAATCACAGATCCCAAGATAGCTGACGCGATAGAAATAATTTATGAGATACAATTTGCCGCGCTAGTCTTAAATTATTCTGAATCGCGAAAACACTAAAACTGGTTAGTAGATTTCATTGAAAGTGTTCAATCTTCATTGAGCCCTTTTGTATGCTTTCGAAATTGTTTAGGTGAAATCAGTTGTGTAGAACGTAACGTGACTCGCTATAAAAATTATCTATGATTCTAATTGTCTGCTATATTGATTCTTCTCGTGTTAAATAAAGATTATATTTAGCTTTAAAACTATACATCTTTTTACACGCTTTATATTAGCTTGACCTGTATCCATCTATATATCTATCTATCTATGTAACGGAATCTTTCAACGCGATTTTCACCCACTTACAATCATCGGATCGACTTAAAACTGTGTATACTTGTAGAGGACCCGTGACAATACAATAATTTCATATTTATTTTCTAAAATCCTGGCCATAATCATAAATTAAATAATAGTTTAAAAAAACTAAAAGAACACGCTTTATTAGAAAACTAAAAAATTAAAAATAATTTTAATTTCCAATACGTTTGGGATAAAATAAAGTGGTCAATAAAAAAATCATCTCCAACACATATAGAATAAAACTAGAGTTATCAGCAAAAAGAAAATAATTTTACCATCAAAAGCGTGGGGTGCTCTGTATCAATTAATATATTTGATAATAAACAGATATTGTTAAAAGTAAAGTCTCTAAGAAGAAAATATGAAAATAATAAAAAGCGCCCCACGCTTTTGATGGTAAAATCATTTTCTTCTTGTTGATAACTCTAGTTTTATTCTATATGTGTTGGAAGTGATTTTTTTGTTGGTCACTTTAATTTTATCCCAAGCGTGTTGGAAATTAAAATTATTTTTCATTTTTTACGAGTAGTTCGTAGTTCGGTTTTCTAATAAAGCGTGTTGTTTTAGTTTTTCGAAACTATTTTTTAATTTTTATTTTTTTAGTTTTAATATTTTACAGAATAAGATAAAAATGTAAATATCTTTAAATTCGATACTATTGTAGTATGAGTAAAAAGTAATGCTCTTCTAAAAAAAATCCACCCAACCGGATTTGAATCAGCGACCTATGTATTATTGAAATTATATACCACTATAGTTCACCGCTCTATCAACTGAGCTCTTACAACGATTGACTAAAAAGTCGACAAGTCCACAACCTATTATACCAGTTTTCACTTTTTTTTTAATTTTCTGATGATTCTGGCCAGGATTTTAGAAACAAAATATTAAATTATTGTATTGTCACCGGTCCTTTACCAGTATACAACATTTCAAGTCGATCCAATGTTTCTAAGTGGGTGAAAATCGCGTAGAAAGATTCCGTTACATAGATACAATGACACTTTTTTTATTTTCTGACTATTTTGGCCAGGATTTTAGAAAACAAATATGAAAATATTATATTGCCACGGGTCCTTTAAAAGTATACAAAGTTTCAAGTCAATCCAATGTTTCTAAGTGGGTGAAAATCGTGTTCAAAGATTCCGTTACATAGATACAAAGATACTTTTTTATTTTCTGATAATCCTGGCCAGGAGTTTAGAAAAATGATATTATTGTATTGTCACAGGTCATTTATAAGTATTTAAAGTTTCAAATCTATCCAATGATTCTAAGTGGGTGAAAATCGCGTTGGAAAATTCCGTTACATAGATAAATAGATAGAAGGATAGATAGATACAGGTCAAGCTAATATAAAGCGTGTAAAATACTCTTGTCTGGAGACGCATCTCCGACTGTCTTCTTCTCCAGTAAATAAATATCCACAACTTGTGCCCAACACAGGATCGGATAGAGGGATGAGTTACGTGAGCTTCCTATATACAGTTCTGTGAATGACAAGAGTGCCGGCCGACCACGCCTGACGCACCATCATAGGGGCATATGAACGAAATGAAATAGATAAGATGAGTATGGAGAAATTGTGGTAGGAAAAAACTGGAGAAAATCCTGAGAAAAACCTGCCCAAGCTCCGTTTCGTCCACCACGATACCCACATGTAGTAACCGAGACTCGATCTCAGAATCCCAGCGATGAGAGGCGAGCGTTTAACCTCTTGCGCCATGGAGCCGCCTCCTTCTTTTCCGGTTTTAAATTAACCCTTAAATTGGCAAAACAATAATTTCTTACATCAGTTATTTAAATGTGGCGGACCGCACTGAAAATAAAATCGTGAATAACTTTTATTGTTAGGTCTTCTTCTTCTTCTTCTTCTTCACTTCCTGGTTTAGGCAAGAGTTGACTTCCGTCTTCACTAATAGATCTAAGACCATCTCTTCCGAGGACGTCCGACATCTCTTCTTCCTCTTGGAAAATAATGGAAGATTTTATTTGGTAATATACTTTCTTCCATTCTTTCTACATGTTCTTTCCACTGTATCTTGTTGTTAAATATATTTTCTTTTGTGGAGTAGATCTGCAGTTCTTCACGGATATCCTCGTTTCTTATCTGCTCCATTCTAGTGCAGCCTTTTACTCTTCTTAAAAATTTCATCTCGGCTGCTTGGATTTTACTTTCTTGTTTGGTAGTGGTAATCCAAGATTCACTCCCATACAAAAGGACAGGGACAGCCATTGTTTTATAGAATTTTAATTTTGTTTGTTTATGGGCTTTATTAATCAATGTTCTATTTATTGTACCACAAATAGCTTGAAACTGATGTATTTTGTGTTCAATATCTTTATCATACCCATAGCTGATGTCACATCCTAAATATTTAAAGTGGGTACTTGTTCAATAATTTCGTCTCTAATTACTATTTTTGCACGCAGAGTTTTTCTTCCACAAAATGCCATTACTTTTGTTTTACTTATTGAAATTTTAAAATTATAATCGCTACATATTGCATTTAGTTTGTAAGCAGCCAATTTTAACATATCTTCACCATGGTGTAGTAAGACCAAATCATCGGCGAAAAGTAAGTTATTAATACGTGAGGCCATTGTCCATTATAATTTTCCATTGTTTCATAATGTCGTCGATATATATATTAAAAAGAGTGGGTGATAGACTACACCCTTGTCTAACTCCTTGATTTATTAAAATTTCTTCTGACCTTTTTCCATCAGTTTTTATCACAACTTTAGTTTCTTCATATAAGCCTTGGACTGATTTTATTAGATGGTGTGATCCTCGTTCCTTCATTATTTCCCATAGTATAGATCTATTTAATCAGTCAAAGGCCTTTTCAAAATCAATGAACAACAAGTATGTTGGCAGGTTAAATTCTCTTCTCTTTCAATTAGTCTCTTTAGAATAAACACATTATCACTACAGGATCTTCCTTTTCTGAACCCTGCTTCTTCTTCTTCTAAGAGTGTGTCAGATATCTTCTTCAATCTATTATTTATTATTTTTGCATATAATTTACAAGTGGAGTTCAATAAGCTGATACCTCTATAATTTTTACTATCTAATCTATTTCCTTTTTTGAAGAGGGATATTGTGAAATTCCACACACATTTCAATAATTTATTATCCTTAGCCTTCTTCTGTTTTATTAAAACTACTAGCTATTACCCGACGTGTGCTGCTACGCCTAAATAAATGAAAATTAATGTGTTTTTATGTTTAGGTAAATAAGTAAAGTGAAAAATAATTACAAATGTATGTCGTAATTATTTTAAGATTCCGGTGTGCCCGGGAATCTAATTATCTCGATCTTCTTGGCATGAATGAGCTAAAAGACAAAATTCGTTATTGTGAGTTATCCGTAAGAGAATACCCGCCATGTGCTGCTAATGCTTGCAGAGGAATCTACTTACTTGCATCGATCTTCTTGGCATCAATGAAAGACAAAAATAGTTATTGTGAGTTATCCGTAAGAGATAAACATATGCTGTCGCGTTTATGTAGAGCTCTTTAAGATATTCAATTCTGTGTACGTTAATTTTGTGTATTTGTAATGGATTAGGCAGCGTAAGCCATTTAAGCGTCCAAAGAGCTAAATTTTTCACGTTTTCCACTAAAAAGGGCGATTTTTAAGCGTGTAGGAGTTGAGTATCACAACTCTCTTACAGGCTATGTTCATCCCAGGAATCTGAACATTTTGCAAAAAGTCCCATCACAATTGGATCAACGGTATGATCACGCATAAAGTATGAACAAACAAACAAATAAACATTTTTATATACAGATCAGATTAATTAAAACAATTGATGTATCCTATAGGATACTTGCGAATTTAAGGGTTAAATAACAAACATATTAGTGAGTCTCCTATGAATTCTAAACTAACAGCTCTAGAATCTCTAGTTTTAATCAGAATATCAAGTAATGGAAGGAAAATACCGATTTGTAAACTTAGTGATAGACTCGGAATACTGTATTAACACGTAAGTCGCTTTTGCAGTAAAGAAAGGAGATGGTGGCGCGCGCAGGAACCTATATATGACAAGCTGAACGCGCTGGTTATTGCAATTTGAATCAATTTTTTATGAAACCCGCAATTTAATGGAACGATTAGACCGTGAGTTTGTACTGCATGACAGTGACGTAACAAGTGATGTATTTCCCGGTTCACAGAGGTCGTTAGGGTCGTGATGTATCTGTGCACCGGATTATCAGAAGGTGTCAAGATATATGTAAACACTTGAGAATGTACACGCGTTTTCTCCGCCTTTTGTTTTCTCACAAAAGCAAGTGAAAATATTTCTTATTAAAGCACAATATCAAATTTGAAGCCTGCGGGATGATCGGTTAGCCTCCTTCAATTGTTTCCATTTTGGTTTCACTTTATAATCCTGTTACTGTGTTTTTTTCTAAGATGCTTAGGTTTTTTTTTTCAAAATAAAATTCACTCACATGATAAAGTAGCTATTATACAGGTCGCAGGGATGAAGCGTGTGACGAATTCTTCAATTAAATTATACTTTCCAGTATTGGAGAACACTACATAACAGTGAGCTGCATGATCTTCATAGGAAGCCAGATATAATAAGAACAGTTAAGTCTCGTAGACTGCGATGGGCAGGACATGTGGCAGGATTGGGGAATGAAAGAGGTGCATAGAAGCTTCTTGTAGGAAAACAGAAGGAAAACGCCCAGTTGGTAGACCAAGAATGAGGTGGGAGAATAACATTAACGATGATTTAAGGAAAGTATATTATACAGCAAAACCCGCATATACAAAACGACAGTTCGACCAGTTGTCGTATATGGAGCAGAAACTAGAGCTGATACAACAAAAACTAAACAAATAATAAGCACATGCGAAATGAAAATCTTCAGAACTATTCAGGGGAAAACATTATTTGATAAAATACACAACACAGAAATTAGGGACAAATGACATATTCAAGACATAACCAAATTTATTATAGATAGACGAAAATATTGGTAGGGTCATATAGAAAGAATGGAAGAAAACCGGCTAGCAAAAAGAGCTAAAGAAGATAGACCAATGGACGGGAGAAGAACAAGAGGAAGACCAGCCAAGAGATGGATAGACAGAGTGAATGCACATCCAATTCGTCTTCCTCCGAGGAGTGATTTTGGAAATAAGCAGGATGAAATCCTACAAATTAAGTTTAAGAAGAAGAAGATATACAGCGGATGATTGGAAAACATTAGCTCAGGATAGGTACGTTTGGAAAGCTTATGCCTGCGCGGCCATCAACGTATGGGTTCTATGGAACTAGTTAGTTATTTTCCGGTTCATCCAGTTCATTTTTAAAAGAAAATGTTCAGCTTCGGTACTAAGACGGGTAGTTTTGAAACAACACACCAAACGTGTGGATTAAATTCCTGACTTCTTCGAAATAATTTTCAGCCCGACTTTCGTCCATTTACCATTATCATACGGTGTTCTTTAGACCACGCTTTACTGCAGGATCATAAAGATCAATATCCCTGCTTCCATATCATATTTTTGTGGATATGAAATAAAGAATTGCTGTGAATTGCTTTAAAGAACCCACTCACCGAGTGTGGAGTTAAGTGTAAACATGAAAGAGGGTGTATTGCAGGGTAATTTGATTATTGCCAAATGTGAAAAGAATTACTGTAGATTACATAAATGTTGAGAAGGTATGTATATGATACTCTTGGTAGCGATTCTCCATCTCATGGACACATTAAATGCAATTTCATCGAAGTGCCCATGCTCAGAAGACGACGAAACAGTTATACATACTTTACTTCGTTACAAAGTAGAAAAAAAAACAGACCAACGCCATGAAGAACCCCAACATAGTACTGCGAAAATGTATCAAAATGCCACGAATAATCCAGTTCATAAATGAAATATTTAAGACATTGCACTAGAATAAACATAATCTAATATATAAAAATGTTTGTTTGTTTGTTCGTATTTTATGCGCTGCCATACCGTTCATCCGATTGTGGTGGGGGGGCTTTTTGCAAAATGTTCAGGGGACTCCCGGGATGAACATAGGCTGTAATAGAGTTGTGATACTTACCTCCTACACCCTTAAAAATCGCCCTTTGTAGTGAAAAACGTAAAAAAAAAAAACATTTTTTGACGTTTAAATGGTTTATGCTGCCTAAACCATAACGAATACACAAAATTAATGTGCACAGAATTAAATACCTCAAAAAACTCTACAAAAAAGTCCGGGACAGAATTTGTTTATTCTTTACGGATAACTCAGATTAGCCATTTTTATTTTCATTGATGTCAAGAAGATCGGGATAAGTAGATTCCCGGGCAAGCAAAGCAGCAGCACGGATAACTCAAAATAACGAATTTAGCCTTTCAGCTCATTTATACCAAATACATCGGGGTACGTAGATTCCCGGGAAATGCCGGGTAATCAGCACGGGGTATCTAAAAATAATAACGATACAAATTTATAATTATTTTTCCTTTTACTTAATCAAATAAACTTAAAAATACATTATGATTTATTTAAGCGTAGCAGCGCACGCCGTGTATAAGCTAGTAAATTAATGGAATAAAGTGAATAACTGCGAAACACTAACTCAAATACTGTATAATAAATGACTAGTTTACCATATTTGACAAATAGCTTTTGTAGACTAAATGTCCTGCGGTATACCCACAAGGCAAAACGCAGGTTGTACTAATTTATTCAAATAAAACCTAGAATATCCTTGGTACCCAATAATTAAATTAGACTATGTACGACGTACCAGTCATATTTCGGCTTCTCTCTTCTCTTCGTCTTTAGTTCTTTAACCGGATATTCGTAATCTAATATATAAAAATGAATATTTGTTTGTTTATTGGTTTGTTTGTTTGCTCGTTCGTACTTTATGCGCGGTCATGCCGATAATCCGATTGTGATGGGGCTTTTTGCAAAATGTTCAGGGATTCCGGGGATGAACACAGGCTATAAGAGAGTTGTGATACTCAACTCCTACACCCTTAAAAAAATCGTCCTTTGTAGTGGAAAACGTGAAAAAAAAAGCTCTTTGGACGCTTAAATGGCTTACGCTGCCTAAACCATAACAAATACACGAAATTAATGTATACAGAATTTAAGATATACAAAAAAGTCCGCACAGCATATGGTTATCTCTTACGGATAACTCACAATAACCATTTTGGTCTTTCAGTCATGCTAAGAAGATCGAGACAAGTAAGTAGATTCCTGTACAAGGATAGCAGCACATGGCGGGTATTCTTTTACGGATAACTTATAATAACGAATTTTGTCTTTTAGCTCATTTATGCCAAGCAGATCGAGATAAGTAGATTCCCGGGCAACTCCGGGTAATCAGCACGGGGAATCTTAAAATAATTACGCTAGACATTTATAACTATTTTTCATTCTACTTTTTCACCTAATCATAAAACGTACATTAATTTTCGTCTCCTTCAGCTCATTTTCAAGAAGATCGGGATAAGTAGATTCCCGGGCAACGCCGGGTAATCAGCATGGGGTATGTAAAAAATATAAATTTATAATAATTTTTCCTATCGCCTATTCAATTAAACATAAAAGCACATTAATTTTCATTTATTTAGGCGTAGCAGCGCACGCCGGGTAATAGCCAGTAATCTATAAGTATTAAAAATAACATACTGGATAAGCAGGAAAGTAGAAAGTACTGTATGTTAAGACATTTTATTGTGATAGAAAGGAAAAGATAAAAAAATACTGCCTGTATATATGGGAACATTGCGAACTTTTAATAAAAAGCTAGTTTCATACGAAAGCAATATCCCTTATTATATGTTAGCACATGTAATAAAAGTATAATTAATATTTACATTAGATTTAGGTGGTAACTCTATAAATAAGTTGTTAATGTTTCCTGGAGATTACAAAATGTATGGGCGTCTTCAATTTTAGACGTAGCTTGAAGGACGCTTTCTTCGGGGGTAAAAGAGTGGTCATCTCTCAAGTTAGTTACGCCCTTCTACAATGATGCGTTGTTTTCGCTTTCACGTATTCTGCGTGTCTGTCTATAGCACAATAGCCACTTCATCAATCCAAGCTTTTAACATATTCAATCATTACAATGTTTCATTAGAATAATATTTCATTGCAATTTCTAAGAATTTTAGTTATGCATTAATAAAATAAATCTGCAACATGGTATAATATTCACACATAGAAATACATTTTATAACGTGTGCACAAATATAGTATCATACTTTAAACTACTACCACGTCGCTTTGGATAATAGCATCTAAATGAAATTGGTGACAATCAAAAGAGAAACTTAAAAAGTGTTGTGAATGTTAACAATGTTAACTTACTTACTTACTGGCACTATCGAACCCGTAGGTTCATGGCCACCCGGACATAAGCTCTCCATACATCCCTATCCTGAGCCAATGCTTTCCAATCATTCCCTGTATAATCTACTTCCCTCAAAACATAGTTAATGTTGTTCTCCCACCTCATTCTTGGTCTACCAACTGGGCGTTTTCCTTCTGGATTTCCTACAAGAAGTTTCCATGCACGTCTTTCATTCCCCATACGCGCAACATGTCCTGCCCATCGCAGTCTACGAGACTTAACTGTTCTTATTATATCTGGCTTCCTATAAAGACCATGTAGTTCATTGTTATGTAGTCTTCTCCATTCACCTGTCTGTTCATCTCTCTTTGGTACAAAAATGTTCCTAAGTACTTTATTCTCAAATACTCGTAATCTCCTTTCCTCACTTAAAGTAAGAGTCCATGTTTCGCACCCATATAATATAACTGGTAGAATAATAGTTTTATATATTTTCAGTTTAACGTTTTTTGAAAGGAGTTGGGACATCAAAAGTCTCTGCAATGCATAATAGCATGCATTTCCAAAATTGAGCCTATGTTTAATTTCTTTATGCATCTCATTCCTATTTGTGATTATTGTTCCTAGGTATTTGAATTCAGCCACTTCCTCAAAATTCCCCTCATTTGTCCTTAGCTGTCCATTTCCATTATATACTGAATTTCTACGTGTGACCATATATTTAGTTTTACTGATATTTACTTCCAGTCCCAATTTCTTAGTGTAATGTCAACAATGGAGATTAATGGAGGACATTGCAGAAACTAAACTAAATTTAATAATGTTTTTGTGGTCGATGTGAGTTCATTGTTGGATATTTAGCAAACAGTGATGTCTTCAGCTTCACTCGTGGGGGGCAACATTCAATGCCTAAGAGGTACAGCAAAAACGTTTTGAGTTTCTCTTTTGATTGTCGCCAATTTCATTTAGAAACGATTGTCCAAAGCGACGTAGTAGTAGTTTACAGTATGTTACTATATTTGTGGACACGATGTATAATAGAAATGGACGGTTTATAACAAATGAGGGAAATTTTGAAATAGTGTATGAATATGAATACCTAGGAACGATAATTACAAGTAGCAATGTGAATCACAAAGGAATTAAACTAGACTCAATTATGGGAAAGCATGTTATATGCACTACAGGAACTCATATCGTCTCAACTTCTCTCAACAAAAGGTTAAACTGAAAATGTATAAAACTGTTATTCATTAATTAAATAAAAATAAAACGTAGTTTTATTTGATTTCGATATTCATTATATAATTCAGTGACAGCTGTTTCGGTACACTGTACCTTCTTCACACATGTTAACAAATTATGAATTGTGTTCCAACTGATCTAAGCAACAATACAACAATATATATATATTAATTTAATTTTTTTTATTTAACAAAGGGGATTCATTCAAATCAAGTTGAGAATTTAACAGTTTTTTACTACTTTTAAATGTATTAATTTCTACAGCCTCCAAAAGATCTAACTTCTTACCTTATTACAAATATGTAAAATTTCAAAATTTGGATCGAAACAATGATTAAATTGGAATAGGTGGTTAGCATATTTTGAATTTTCTAAATTTCTGTTATATGCTCTCATGTGTTCCTTTATCCGAGAGATAAAAGGTCTACCAGTTTGTCCTATATAGACATTGTCACATGTGCCACACTTCAATTTATTATTCTCCCAGTTCAATTATATACATGCGATACATGAACGCTTACTTTAACCTTTAAATTCGTAATGTATCCTATAGAATACATCAGTTGGTTTAATTAATTTAATATTTTAAATAAATCAGAAGAAAACGAAGAAAAATGAACCACTTAAATGTGTGTCTAATTATACAATATATTATCGCCTCACTATGATGGCTGTCCGTTTATATAAAAGCAGGTGCCGCGCGACAATGCTTAACAATGATTAACATGCGGAATTATTATAGTGGCGGTAGTCGGCAACTTTGTATTTAATTACACATAACAGCTGCTACAAAGCATAGAAATCAACTTCCTTAGAAGAACAAATGGCTGTACAAGAATGGATCGCATAAAGAATGAAGATATAAGAACAGAGCTAAATATATATCCATTGAATGATAAAATCAAAGAATATAGAGAAAAATGGTTTAGACATGTAGAAAGAATGTATGAAACAAGATTACCAAAAGCAGCATTTAACTATAAGCCAAAAGGTTCAAGGGAAAGTAGGAAGGCCAGTGAAAAGATGGACAGAACAACTGTGAGGCGAAACAGGCAATTTGCCTAGCCCGTGAAGTGAAGAAGAAGAAGAAGAAGAAGAAGATAACAGCTACGGGGAAACAAAGCGAGCCGCTGGACAACTATTATAGTGATGCAATAATATATAATAGTAACAGTTATACAAGATTCTGATTTCACTGCCATATTCAAATTTCTTCTTCTTCTTCTTCTTCTTCTTCTTCTGCCTAACAAGTATTAGGCCACAAGGCCTGTTACGGTCTCACTTAAAATTTTGACGCCATCTCTTAGCTGGACGGCCTACAGACCTTTGGCCATGTGGTACATGTTTATAAATTGCCTTTGGGATTCTAGTATTACTCATTCTTTCCAAATTTTGTTGAAATAACTGACCCAAGAAATTTGTATTTTGCCAATTTAAAGATCAAGGAAAGAGAAAAGATTACAATTATTTAAAAATAAAGTTGTTTAGGAAATGTTTTGACCGGAAAGAGACGAACAGACAGGTGAATGGAGAAGACTACATAACAATGAGCTAGAGCTACATGATCTTTATAGGAAACCAGATATAATAAGAACAGTTAAATCTAGTAGTCTGCGATGGGCTAGACATGTGGCACGAATGGGGAATGAAAGAGGGGCATACACGTTTCTTGTAAGAAAACCAGAGGGAAAACCCCCAGTTGGTAGAATGAGATGGGATAACAACATTAACCATGATTTGAGGGAAGTAGATTGTACAATACAGGGGATGATGAAAAATATTGGCTCAGGATAATAATGTATAGAGAACTTATTCCGTGCGGCCATGAACCTACGGGTTCGATAGTAACCAGTCAGTTAGTTAGTTGAGCGTTATTGCCACTGGTGAGATATTGAGTAACACTAAGAAATTAGGACTGGAAGTAAATATCAGTAAAACTAAATATATGGTCACACGTAGAAATTCAATATAGGGCCTATAATGGAAATGGACAGCTAATGACAAATGAGGGAAATTTTGAGTAAGTGGCTGAATTCAAATACCTAGGAACAATAATCACAAATAGGAATGAGACGCACAAAGAAATTAAACATACGCTCAAATCTGGAAATGCGTGCAATTATGCATTACAGAGACTCTTGATGTCCCAACTCCTTTCAAAAAACGTTAAGCTGAAAATATATAAAACTATTATTCTACCAGTTATATTATATGGGTGCGAAACGTGGACTCTTACTTTAAGGGAGGAAAGGAGATTACGAGTATTTGAGAATAAAGTACTTAGGAAAATTTTTGGGCCAAAGAGAGATGAACAGACAGGTGAATGGAGAAGACTACATAACAATGAACTACATGGTCTGTATAGGAAGCCAGATATAATAAGAACAGTTAGGTCTCGTAGACTGCGATGGGCAGGACATGTTGCGCGTATGGGGAATGAAAGACGTGCATGGAAGCTTCTTGTAGGAAAGCCAGAGGGAAAACGCCGAGTTGGTAGACCAAGAATGAGGTGGGAGAACAACATTAACTATGATTAGAGGGAAGTAGATTATACAGGGAATGATTGGAAAGCATTAGCTCAGGATAGGGATGTATGGAGAGCTTATGTCCGCGCGGCCATGAACCTACGGGTTCGATAGTGCCAGTGAGTAAGTAAGAGATATGTTTCTGAAATTATCATTTAAAATTATGTGATAGTTTTATGAATGATTTATATTGTTGTTATTTAGAGAGTTTTAATTATATCAACGCTTCCAATAATAAATATTTCACATTTAAACACAGACGGATGCGGCTCCGTGGCATTAGCGGTTAGACGCTCGTCTTTCATCATTGGAGTCTAGAGTTAGCATCTCGGTCACTCCATGTAGGTTTCTTGATGAAGAAAACAGTGTTTGTGAAGGTTTTTTTTCAGGGTTTCTTCCGTTTTCCCCATCCAAAAATTTCATTTCACCACACTCATTCACTTCATCCATCTGTCCCTGTGACAGTGAGTCAGATGTAAGTGACCGGCATCCTTGTTATTCACAGACTTCGAATGTAAGGGTCTTCATCGTATCTCATCCTTCGACCCGGCTCATAGTCGGACACGAGTTGAGGTTTAAACCAAAAATCACATAAATTATATTCGAGTAAACTCATCTATTAACTGAATGACCACTAGATACTATTACAATTTATGTCCATATTTTAGCTAAAAACATTGATTAAAAACATAGTTATTGGATATATATATATATATATATATATATATATATGTATATATATTTGTATGTTTGTGTGTATGTTAGTGGAAAGTATTAGAACTAAACAATTTTTACGCATGGCACATAAAACACACAATTTTCAAAGTAAGTACTTCCTCCTTCAAGATACTTCAAATTATCTAAAATTCTTTCAATTCTTTCAATTCTACTTCATCTAACGATATGAAAATTTAAAAATCATTTAAATGTACCTATTCTATTTATTTTTCTTGTATTTTACCCTCCCCACCCTTGTAGGAACATTCTCACGGCACTTACAAACCTAAGCTTAAACATTAAAATATATAATATGTATTATCGCCTCACTATGATGGTTGTCCGTTTATATAAAAGCTGGTACCGCGCGACAATGCTTGGCAATGATTAACATGCGGAATTATTATAGGGGCGGTAGTCGGCATCTTTTTATTTAATTATATATAATAGGACCACCGTTGTGGTCTCGAGGTAGCGTGCTGCCTTGTCACCAAGCGGGCCCGGGTTCGATACCCGGTCATAACAGTTTTTCTGGGTGAGGTTTTTATCGGGGTTTTTCCTCAGCTATAAGACAAATGTCATGAAAACTTTCAGGCCCAAAAGGTCCCCGAAATCATATGGCCATCATCATCATCATCCTTATTATCATCATCATCATCTTCCTTCACCGGTGTGGAAAGCAACGGGAAGCTACCACACCTACAATTCCCTAGTAAAGCTACAAATCATAGCATCAAAATGCTATGATTGCAGTGAAAGACCTGCCTTCGGGCATAATTACTATGGATGGATATATAACAGCTTCGGAAAACAAAGCAAGCAGCTGGACAACCATCATAGTGGGCATGTATACCCGAGATCTCAATCGTTCTCAACATTATAAAGTTGTAAAATGTCAATTATATATTTTAAAAGTACCCCCGTACATCATTTTGGAACACGGCGCATATGTTTCAAGAGTTGCTAGCGCCTGCTCTTAGTTTCTTGTCATGTCTGCCCTCAATATTATATATATATATATATATATATATATAATAACAAAACTTAAATGGGGTTAAAGAGAACTCTTCGAGTTTTCATAACATACTTTACAGAGTGTTCGATGTGAGCACCTTTCGTTACACAGTACACATCTAGCCAATAGTCGAATTCCTTCTAAACCTTGTTCAGCATATTTGGAGTAATGGATTCAACAGCAACAACAATCCTTCTTCTCAAAAGTCTGAAAGTGGTAGTAAGTACATATGGTCCTTCACATACTCCCATAAGAAAAAATCACTAGATATGAGATCAGGAGACCGTGGAGACCATTGGGAATAAACCATGTCACCCGGACCGGCGCGTCCCTATCCATTATCATTCAACCACTGTCGCACATCATTAAGAATATTAGTTGTTTCTCTAACTGTCTATACCATCGACGGATGCTCTTATTTTTTGGATGATCAATTACAAATTGCTATCGGAAAGCTCGCTGCACTGCAACAATGGAACAAGACCTCTCAAATTGCAACACACAGAATGACTTCTATACAGGAGTCGTCATTTTCACAAGTTTAATGCTGTGACATAAAAATGACAAGAAACAAATTATTGCAATGCTGGATATGAAACTTTCACAGTTTTCCTCTCATTATAGAAAATAATCACGCATCCAATTTTGTTTGTAAATATATACCAACAACTTAAGATCCCGTCCATCATTTTGGAACACGGTATATATATATATATATATATATATATACATATACAGTACTGCACATCCCTGGATCTGTGATTACCAGCATACCAATTCCGAAGACATTTAGGCCCAGCCGTCCACCCCTTGGGATACCTCGGTCGTCATGACCATACTCCCAAGTCCTAGTTCTAGTCCTCCCTATCCTATGTTCGCGTCCACATTCAAGTTCACGGTCCTTAAACCAACGCCCCAGGGAGAGAGTGTTGGAGTTTGCAGTTCTGGGAATTGCTGAGCTACATAGTACATCAGGTCGCTCAATCCTGACGACCCCACAGCTGGTCCACGGGCTCCATGAGCCTAGCCGGGAGGACTGCTGTCGCAGATCCACCGACCATTCCCCTATTCTGCCTCCAGGGACGTGTCCTGCAGCCGTTGTGAGACCGGCTAGGGCTACAAGCCCAACAGTGTGAGACTTTTAGTACATCCAGGTGCTCATCTCCTGACGACCCCACAGTTTGTCGACGGTCCCGTAGGCCGAGCCAGGAACCAGTACAGTAGCTTCCCTCTGGACTGGTCCGAGCCGAGCCCTGGTGTGCCCCCAGGGACGCCTTCTGCAGCTGTTGTGGGCCAGCACGGAGCTCGCAAGCTCCAACAGATGAGCAAATAGTTCGACAAGGCGCTCAACTCTTGCCTACCCCACTAATGGCTCACGAGTCCCTTGGACTTGACCGGGAGGACTCTCTACAGATCCACCGACCTTTCCCCCAGTGCACCAGCTGGGGACGTGTTTGGTTGCTGAAGTGGGTCCAGCCTGAGCTATAGTACGTCAGGTCGCTCAACTCCTGACGACCTCACAGATTGTCCTTGGGTCACTCGGTTCCAGAGTCGGCGCTAAGTCCCAGACCCAAAAGACCGCGCTTCCTCCTTTCCCGAGCTTATTGACCTGGTGGTAATTCCCAGCATTACGCCCGGTATTGTCCCAACCAGCCCGTTCGCAAGACTAAGCCTAGTCGTGCCGCTGCTGTGAGTCAGCCCACTGAGCAATGTAGGCATCCAGGGAGCTCATCGCCCATGGTGCCCCCACAAAGGTCCTCGGGATTAACCAAGAGAAGGGAGCTTCTGATCTCCACAATCTCCCACCGCCTCGCCACGACGGCCGCTGCTCCCGTTGTGGGCCGGGACATTTGAGCTTTAGTACAACAGGGCGCTCGTCTCCTGTTGACCCCACTTATGGTCCGCGAGTCCATCGGACTTGGAAGGGAGGACTGACTAGCAGATCCACCGACCTTTTCCCCACTACGCCACCGAGGGGGCGCGATTTGCTGCTGAAGTGGGCGCAGCACGAGCTATGTAGTGCATCAGGTCGCTCGAGTCCTGACGACCTCACAAATGGCCCGCGGGTCCGGTCTGGACCTAGCCGGGAGGAGTGCAAGCAAACCACCGACCGTTCCCCTATCCGCCGCCCGGGGACGCGCCCTGTTGCTGTTGTGAGCACAGCTGGGGCCCGATAAACGGACCCCCAGGGACCAATTCCGAAGACACCAAAGGGCAACACCAGATAAGGAATACATGTCCAGACCAAAAAGATACGAGTAGAAACTCTACCGATAGTAACACGTCGCTTCGCCGGACAAATTTATCGACAGGTTTTTAAACTGAGCTTTTATTATCGAGGAATTAGTTGAAATAAAGGGGTGAATGATTTGCACTCCCTTTTTGCATAATTGAGCTAAATTATTTCGTACGATAAGTTATAAATCTACCAGATTTCGAATGAATATCTCAGGATTTATTAGAGACGCTTAGAGTTGTTGGCAACGCTCACACGCTTATATTTCTTAGAAACAATAGAACATAAATTCATAATTGGCTTAGTTTTATTTTCATGACGATGCAGTATTGGTTACATTTTAATTGTTTTTTAAAAGAAGAGTGGAGAGCCATTAAAGCAATCTAGCATGAGAAAAGAAATAATGTAAATTGTAATCGTGTTTTAGATAATTATATAAGCATAAAAATAAAATTTAATGAGGGAATAAGAATAATATTCAGTTATTTCAGAACTGCATTCTCGTTAAAATTGCAATAATTGAGAAATATGTCTCGAGACCACTCATGAGTAATTCTTGTTTAAAGTACAATGCATAATACATAACTACATAATATATGTGAACAATATAATCTCAAAATATCCATAGAAAAAACTAAAGTAATGGCATTCCAAGGGAAAAATCAAATCAGATCCAAAATAGTAATAGGAAACAAAATCATAGAACAGGTGGACCATCTCAATTATCTAGGATGTGACATTTAATTTAATTATGATAATGATATAACTAATAAAATAGCAAAATTCCAGGGAATATGTGGAACGATAAAACGATCACTAAATAACAAAACAACAAGAGAGACCCGATTTAAATTTTATAAAACGTTGGCAGTACCGGTACTGCTCTATGGTTCAGAAGCCTAGATACAAAAAAAGCAAGAT
This sequence comes from Diploptera punctata, assembly GCA_030220185.1. Classification (NCBI taxonomy): domain Eukaryota; kingdom Metazoa; phylum Arthropoda; class Insecta; order Blattodea; family Blaberidae; genus Diploptera; species Diploptera punctata. The sequence goes on along the minus strand of JASPKZ010005307.1, from coordinate 247,962 downwards.
CTAAGTAGGATAACGGCGGCAGAAATGAAATTTTTGAGATCTATTAAAGGGTGGACTAAGGAGGACAGAATCAAGAACGCAGAAATAAGACAGGAAATTGAAATATTTGCAGTAACTGATAAAATAGATACATATAGACAAAAATGGAAGCAACACATAGACAGAATGAATGAAGATAGATATCCAAAACAAATAACAAAATACAAACCTAAAGGCACCCGAGATGTGGGCAGACCGAGAAAGAGATGGGCTGAAGTCGGAACGGGTCAATAGACCTAATCCATGAATGCAGATGATGATGAAGTACAATCCATCCATCCATAGTAATTCTGCCCGAAGGCAGGTCCTTCACTGCAATCATAGTATTTTCATGCTATGTTTGCAGCTTTACTAGGGAATTGTAGCTGTGGTAGCTTCCCGTTGCTTTCCATACCGGTGAAGGATGATGGTGATGATGGTCATATGATTTCGGGGACCGTTTGGGCCTTAAAGTTTTTATGACAGTTGTCTTACACGTGAGGAAAAACCCCGATAAATACCTCACCCAGAAAAACTGTCCCGACCGGGGATCCAATCCGGGCCAGCTGCATGACAAGGCAGCACGCTACCTGGAGACCACAGCGGTGGACTGAAGTACAATAAAAGCTATTTATTCGCGGTTCCATTATTTGCGGCTTAAAAAATTCCGACACAGTTCCTGTATTCGCGGCTAAAAATGTCTTTATTCGCGGGTTCAGTCGATATATTAGAAGGATTAGTATCTTTATTAACACATCGGCAACTTTTTCTTACTGCAGGAACGTTCCAAGATGGCTTTCACAAAGAGTGATTCAAACCAAATGGACAAATTAATATTAAAGTAAAACAAACCTTATTGTTACTAAGCCTGATGTTCGTTGTTGAAAGCCACCACGGCTGTATTTCACGTGCCGCTATGTCCGTTATAAATGCCGTCCTCGACACGATCGGTGTTTCATTTTTTCAACTTGTCTTTCGTTGCAATAATTTTGATTGAATAACACGGTCTCTTCTGCTTTGTTGCAATTTAAAATGTCGAGTAAAAGGAAAATTGTTCAAAATCTCTCATTAATTGATTTTATTTTGACCATTTAACTCATGCCCCAAATGACAGTCAATGAAATTTGATTTACAATCAATCACAATAATTTTTCACCTCAATTTTATCAGTTTAATTTTTTTCATATCAAAATCAAGCTCCTCCTTTTAACATTCTGAATAGGTCAGGGCATTATTTTGCTGACTGACTCTGTAAGAAATACGGCCACCAGATTGTATATATATATATATATATAGTGCACGAATATAAACAGATACTACTCGCGGGATATAATAGAAAAACATTTGTAGTAATTGATTATACCACAATAAAGATAAACCACTGTTTGCACTTACTTAAACGTATTATTTCCCAGGAATTTACGTTCAAGAAATATATAATTTACATCATAGGATATCAGATATTAATTAATAACCTATAATTATTGGTTATAACCAGTTTGATGTGTTTCATTTTTTCTCCACTAGGGTGCATTCTTACAATATTGCGATCCTTTGGCAATAAATAAGATCTGGTTAGAGTGATGAACAAATGAAGCATAAGAAACGTTTCTCTTTTGTTTTCAAACATCGCCGTTTACTTTAAATAAAGTATATACATATTTTAAAATAACTATATTTAAATAATGATTTGTGAGTAAACAGTTTAATTTTATTCGTTAAATAGTCCTAATAAATGCCACTCTTGATTTCCAAATTCTCTAGATAAATTTACGACTCACTTCGTGAGTCGTCAATTTATCTATAATTTTGAAATCTGTCGTGGCATTACTTACGATAATTTTTATTTCATTTTGGAACCTTGCCACGTATCCCCTATATACGCATATAAATTACCATTCCATATTGGCAGTTTCAGTATTCGCCGCATATTTGCGGAATATATCCCCCGCGAATAAGGAGGTTTTACTGTATTACAATTTCATTAAGATAAATGGAGATGATTTATTAACAGAGAGCTACTTGATATTTATGGGACACCAGATGTAACAACAGTAAAGACTCGTAAACTGCGTTGGGCAGAAATTGTGATGCGAATGGGCAATGAAAGAGGGAAATAGAAATTTCTTGCAGGAAAACCAGATAGAAAGAGCTCAGTAGGCACGCCAAGAATGAGATGGGAGAATAATATTAACCATAATTTGAGAGAGGGAATAATGGAAAACACTAGCTCAGGATAGGGATGCATGGAGAGTACATGTAAGCGCGGCCATAAACATCCGGTTCGATAGAGGCAGTGTATTAATTATTCTTGCTTTTTGTAATCAGGGTTTTAAAGGAATCATTAATATAGATGAGTGTTTAGATTTTGTCTTAGTATTAAAGTACTAATCATGGAAGACTTTGTGATTGCTTGTTTATATTTTTTTATAAAATTTAATAATCTTTAAAACTGGTAAATATATTAATTTAAACTATATAATATAGTCAATATTATTAGAATTCATGGTAAAGTTTCGTTGAGGTAGTATTCTAAATTAAAATATAAAATTATTAAATATTTACCTGAGAGGTAAACCTTTACACAAATATCCCAATAAATGAAACAGTAAACATAGTAAAACGAGAACTAACAGACAGTAAACTTGAAGAAAATTATATCAATCAGTTAAATACATTAATAACAACAACAATAAAACAAAATTACTTGCAATTTAACATTGAACATATTATTCAAGAAGACGAGATCCCGGGGGAGTCCTACATCCGGAATAATGGCCGAAATCTTCCTACAGGAACTGGAAAATAAATATTTTGAGAAACTAATACGTAAATTTGATATAAAACTGATAGTAAGATATGTCGATGACGTAATAGTAATTTATGACAGTGAAAATAGAAAAGAAAAATAAATATTACAAGACTTAAATGGCATGCATAAAAAAATCACTTACACCGAGGAAATAGAAGTTAATAGTAGTATAAACTACTTAGATTTATCTATAGCAAAACATCTACACAACAATAAACTAGAAACTGGCATCTACGGAAACCTATAAACAATGCTCTTGCCATAAACAAAAATTCTAGACACGCTTTTCAACAAAAAAAAAAGTAGGCTATATTAAACAGCTTAATCAATAGGATATTAAAACTTTCATTAAACAAAAGACAATTATATTAAAGAACACAACTACATTAAATAAATGGGGAAAACCAACAAATAATGAACAAATTATAAATAAACTCGTAAATAAACAAAAAAGAAATAAACATTATTTTTAACATAACTAAACTTGAAAGAGAATCTGATAACAACAAAAAAACACGAATAACACATATACAGGAAAATATACATCAATGTTAGCTAATATATTAAAGAAAACTGAAAAAAAATAGCATACAGAAGTAATAACAAATTAAATAACATAATAAGCAATAACATCCAAGAAAGTAATTTTAATAGTAAAGGAGTCGTAAATTGACTTAGAGATTGTAACAGATTTTATATAGGAACAACAAGCAGAAGTTTTAATTAATTTATTTATACACAGAATTTTAATGTTTACACATCTTTCTGTGCCTAAAGTTTTATTTTTCTTCTCCACTCGTCTTTCTCCATCCAATCCATGTCCTCCAGTGCTCTTGCTCTCATTCCAGTTCTTATTTCCTGCATTCACGAGTTTCGAGGTCTTCCTCTCCTCCTCCTTCCAGGTGGACACCATTCCAATGTTTTCCTGGGTAATCTTTCTTCTTGCATTCTTCGTACGTGCCCATACCAATTTAATTGCTTATACCGTATATAATCTACTATTGCATAACCAATATTCATTTTTTTTCTTATGACAGTATTTCTTATCTTGTCTAATTTTGAGTATCTTGCTGCTCTCCTCAAGAAATCCATTTCCATCGACATAAGTTTTTGTTCTAAATTTGTGTTGAATTTCCAAACTTCAGCTTCATATGTGACAGAACTTCTCACTATTGAATTATATATTTGTAACTTATTTTCCCTGGTTATATGTCTGTTCCATAAGACTCCATTCATCATTGCTGTTATTGCTCTACCTTTATTTATTCTGTTCTTAATATCACTTTCTTAGAAGTTTTAATATTAGACTTTATTCACGCAAAAGGAAAGTCAATCTATGCAAGACATGTTATCCATGAAGGACATCGTATGTTAGATATTGAAAGCACCCTGACAGTAATGCACAGGGAAAATAATCCAGCTAAGATAAACGTACTCGAGGAGATGGAAATTTTGAAGGCAGTTAACAACGACCATCTGATAAATTAAAACGCACCCAGTACGTGTAACCCCCTCTACCATATTTTCAGTGGAACACCAGTATTGAATCAGGGGTTGACAGATAAGAACTCACGTCCTGTTATTATTGCTGGTGAAGGGACTAGTCACGAATGCGCTACAGATAATTAATAATTTTAAGTTGAGGAGACGGATCTTTTAGGTAAATATTTTATATCTTAGTTTTATATAATATAGGCGTACATGAAAAATAACTTAAGAATATTCTGTCGTCGTTAATTTGTAACAAAATTAATTAAACTACTTTTCAAATAAGGCTTACTTGATGACTGTTAACATAGAAATATTGCTATCTTATTGTAAGTAACTTGTAAAATAAGAAATGTTAACTGTCAAAGGTACATTTTTACATGAAGACAATATCCGTAATGGGTGTTTTAGTACAAGTAATTATTTTCAGCACTTTTAACCTCAAAATAGATGCATTTGTTGCTAACAAGGAAGCAGTAATCATTGCATGCCGAAACCTACCTTGAATTCCAGAGAAGCGTTGTGTTGTACAAAAGCCGTGTCCAAAAAAGTATCTGCTGTTTTTAACTGCAAGAGACTAAAATCAACCGTCAAATCTCTAATTTCAACTATAGGGAAGTAATACAACTCATGTATTGGCAGACTGGAAAACCCTCACCACCCGCCGTCCCGCCTCACTTCACTCTGTGCTTAACTCGTGCAGGGATGTACATCTGCTCCGTACAGTGGGCTGCCATTCCTGGATTTTGGCTTAGATTTCTGTGCTTTGCACTATAAAACGGCAGCTATATTTTTAGACACGACCTTGGTATATCACAACGCTTCTTTGGGATAATTTTCAAGTAGGTTTCGGCATGTATTGGTTGACAGTTCCCTTGTAACATTTGTACCACTCTGATAAACTCAATAATCTTCTACAATATATACCTCAATTTATTAAAATAAAATACGAAAGCAGTTTTTGGCAAACACTTCGTGTATTTACATTAAAATGAAGATTACGTGAAAATTTAACTAAATCTGCCTGATTGTTAAGGGGACCGACTGGTGAAAATGTTTAAAAATTGCCAAAAAAATACATTTTTTGTTTTTTGCTTTTTAATGACTCTGATTCTTTAGGGTCATTTTCATGTAAACATTTTTATTGTAGGAGCAAAATTGAGTCCGTGACTTAAGGGTTTTAATATCCTTGCACATATCGTCAGCATTATTACTTAAATTTTGATATGCATTTTTCACTGTTTCCATTTTATGACATTTTCCAAAACTTAAAATGCTCCTTACGGTGCAATTGTTGTGCTATCAAAGTGAAATTTCGTTGTTAGACTCCTCAATATATGCTAATTGAAATTTGCTATACAGTTACTAGTCTAAGACAAACATGTTCTTTTAAATTGAGATGAAAAAAATGTGATATTTTTTGTTTTTCAAAAAATTAAAAGTAAGCAGTATCTTCCCTCTATGAATATTTTTGCATAGCAAATGTGTTTAGTGGAATCATAAGGACTCTGAAACGCAAATTTAATCAGAAAATATGTAAAAATGTATCGTAAGGATCATTTTTTAGTAAATATTAAAAATATAGTTTTAAAAAATCTGAAACTATTCTACTTATAAACACCAAACTTTACAGAAACGCTTCTATAAGCACATAATGTATGTGATAAGAATTTCAAAACAATTGGATGAAAGCTGAAAAAAATTGAAATTCACCAGTCGGTCCCCTTAAAATCATTATTAGCTGCCTTACATGTTTTCTTACGTTGAAGCCTTCAATCCCGTTACTATCCTATTTCTTATAACTTATTGGAAGTTACATTAAGTTAGCAGTGTTAATACCAGTATCATAATGTTAAACATAATAATATACTACAAATTGAATCTCAATTTATTAAAAAAATAATAATACGAAGCCAGTTTTTGTAATCACTTCTTGAATTTAAATTAATATGAAGATAGGTAAACATTTAATTAGATCTACATAATTGTAAAAACCATTATTTAGTTGCCTTATACCCTTCGTGTATACAATTCGTCAATTCCATTACTACCCTAATTCCTGTAAATTCTTAGGAGGTATATTTTCTTAAATTAGCAATAATAATAATCTACAAGAACAAATCTTAATTTATTAAAAAAAACAATACGAAGGCAGTTTTTGACAAATACTCTGTGCATTTATATTAAAATGAAGATTGCGTAACACTTTAACTAGATCTACTTGATTGTCAAAACCACTACTTAGCTGCCTTACGACCTTCTTGCATCCGCGTCTTCAATTCCATTACTACCCTAACTCTTGTTGGAGGGCGTATTTTCCTAAATTAACAATAAACGGGTTTTAGATGTCTCAATAAATGTACCCCTCAAGGAAATATCTTGAAATTATTGAAGGAATAGCTTGTATTCTATGATTGAATATCCAACATTTGATTTCCTTCAATCTAAGAGATAGCGTTAAAGTAATTGTAGTGAATCTGCTATAAGAATTTATTTTGCATGTAAATTATTGGTTACAACAGTAGAATTACCTATAATTTTCATATTCTTGAAGATACAGTCGATAATGATTCTCTTCGTATAAGTTATTCTGTGTTGACTATTATCCACGTTTGCTCGGTATAAAGAGTGAAAGGTCTGTTGATTGAACATTATGTGATAAGTTCGTTTTGCCTTCTCTCTATGTTTATGTTTATATTTGTCAAATACCAATGTTTTGTCGTAGAATCAATTAATGCTACCTTCCTGCTTTATGATATTATCATGTAATGTTTGTGATTGAACATTATAGGCCTATCTTTTTTACCCTCTTTGGGGTACGTTGGATTAATCAGTTCTCAGTGTTTTATTCCTTTTTTTTAGTGTCCAATATTTCTTCATTCTTTCTGATTTTTTTTTCTTCCATTTACTCCCGAGATAATAGGTTTGGATTTTAGTGTAGAATTATCGTGGAACCTTATGTTTTAATCTTGAATAGGCCTAATTAGTATAGCTTCACGATCGAATAGTGAATTTTCCATAATCTTTAATTCTACTAGGTATTTTTCAGTTATGTTTGCAGTTACGAAAAAATCTAAGGGAAAACTGCATTTAAACTTACGTGAAATATTTTCAAAGTCCTATAGAACAACAGTGCGCATGCGCCCGAGTTTATATAGCCAGCGATAACCCACCATCGAACCACCTATCGATTACCATCCCCGATTACTATCGATATCGTACTAAAGTTCAAAAATCTTATGCTAGATGACAGCATGTCGCTATCAAATTCAAATGACCAATCTTTGCAATAAATCCCCAAATCTATGTTAAAAAATATATTAATATTAAAATTACCAAACGTTTATTAAAATTGGGTGTACACTTACTTATCACTCCCTAACGCCGATCCAACCAGCGATAACCCAAAACAGCGATAGAAAATTCATAGACTAAGTATTATAATCTGTGCAGAAAATAGTAGTTAGCATCACAATATTGTCTAACAGTGTCATAATATTGTGATTTGCGTATTTAAATAAATACTTTAAAATTGTCTAATAATGTTGTAAAATTGTTTAAAAGAGTTTGAAATATTAAAAAATGTTAGTAAATACAGAAGAAGAGCTATAGTTTACAACAATAAACTGAAAAATCAAACGCAGTTGAGCCGTGAATTTTCTATAATCTTTAATTCTACTAGGTCTTTTTCAGGTTCTATAAATGTTATGTTTTGTTTACAGTTACGAAAAAAATCAGATTTGTTTGATTAATCTGTTGAGGGTTCATTCTGAGAAGATGGCCATAAAAACGTATTCTCCTTTTCACATAGTATCTGAAAGTTTTTCAATTATTTTTTGTAGAGAGTTTCATTCTTGATATATCGATGGTCCAGAACCATTCTGTTCTAATTCCATTTTGTAGAATTCTTGTTACGTTCCATGTCCCGTGCCCATGTGCATTGTGAAAATGAACAGGAATTCGACATTTGGTTTGAAATGCTATACAAAATATCGAATACCTGTTTTATTCTCACAATGCACATGGACCTGGGGCATAAAATATTAATTTCATACCATGAATAATTATTCTACGAGATGGACTTCAGAACAATATGGTTCTAGGTCTTCGATATATTATCTTATCTTGAAATTTAGGTCTTATGATATAGGCTAATACTTATATTAACTTTTTTTTATTTTCTGCATTTACACAGTTAGGTAAAATAAAGCATCACTAATTCTATATTATATGTAATTCAGAAGTTCAATTCCGCAAAAATCAAGTCTTCCAATATCTCCATCCTCAAATGATTGAATACAGATTCCTATAACCATAAGAACTATCTGAATATTATATCGTTACATAATCTAGATCCTTCTTCTGGCCTTCTCCATCATAATTTCTTAAATTTCTGGATGACCTATCCTTTCCGATCGCCTAGTTTCAATATGACCGATTTTTTATGTAAACGATATAAATAATGAATTTCTGTTGTAAAACTTCATCTATTACTCATTCTCGTCCTATACTGAAATGTAAATTTACAATCGTTATATAAAAAATGAGTGTCTGTCAATCTGTCTGTCCTTTATGGATCTAAAAACTACTTGACCGATTTAAATTTTTCCCCATCATTTAGAGAATTTTTCTGGGACAATTAATGTAGACCTATATAACACATCACTTTACGTACTATAGGGCCGAAATTAAAAAACGTACATCGGTATACTAAAAAAATCGCTTTTTGAATCTCCAGTAATATGAACCCTATTTCACCATCCGGTATGTTATTGTTTTAGTTACAATACAATTAATTATTTACAATAATTTATAGTATGGTTAATTTCTAGCGTTACATAATAACGTAATGTGAACAAATATACCAGTTATATTATATGGATGCGAAACATGGACTCTTATTTTAAGGGAGGAAAGGAGATTACGAGTATTTTAGAATAAAGTTCTTAGGACAATTTTTGGACCTAAGAGAGATGGAGTTGACTATTTAACAGTAAACTACATGGTCTTTATAGGAAGCGAGATATAATAACAGTTAAGTCTCGTAGACTGTGATGGGCAGGACATGTTACGCGTATGGAGAATGAAAGACGTGCATGGAGGCTTCTTGTAGGAAAGCCAGAGGGAAAACGCCCAGTTGGTAGACCAAGAATGAGGTGGGAGAATAACATTAACTATGATTTGAGGGAAGTAGATTATACTGGGGATGGTTGGAAAACATAGGCTGAGGATAGGGATATATGGAGAGCCTTGAACCTAGGGGTTCGTTAGTGCCAGTGAGTTAGTGAGTTAGTTATGAGAACATATAAGAAATAGAACGGAGGCATTAGAGTCGATGGAACGACTGAGTGATGGGTGACTACTGTTGGCATTAAGTAGTAGTAGTAGTAGCATTAAGTAAGAGATAACCCTCGCCAGGACAACAAATGTTTGAAAACTCAGCGTTAATTTTCAACAAAGCAGAAGAGGAAATTGTTTTTCCAAGATATGTTTGAATTTTCGTGACTAATGTTTAATTGTGGTAACTGTATGTAGTTAAGATTTAATCATATGTGTATTATTATTATTATTATTATTTATTATTGTATGGCGAGAAAATCTTAAGTGACAGGGGCAAAAATGTAAAGAATATTTGAATTTAGTACACAAAAATTAGGTTTAGATACCTGTCAAGCCTAGTGCCACAAAAAAACAAAATAATTTCACAACTCTGTGTTATGTAGTCCAGTTTTCATGTACATTTATCAAAATTATCATGAGTAATATCACGAGTGGCATTTGTTAGGACTATTTAACGAATTAAATTAAAATGTTTACTCAAAAATCATTATTTAAATATAGTTAGCGGTATTTTAAAATATGTATATATTCAATGTAAATCGATGTTTGAAAACAAAAATGTGAGGTCATGTTCATTTACTGCAACTTGATCGTATTATTTATTGCCAAATAAGATCGCAATATTGTAAGAATGCACCCTAGGGAAGAAAAATGAAACACATCAAACTGTATATTATAATCAACATTATAGGATATTCATTTATTTGTTTAGTAAGCAACTCAGTAAAATCAAGGCATATGTTCATTATTTGCTACGTTCAATGTATTTCTTGGAGAAAAATAATACTCTGACCTGTTCAGAATATTAAAAAGGTGGAGCTTTCTTTATAACATGTGCAGGAACTGATAATGAGAAATGATAGGGAGCGAGGTGAAACACGGCTGTCATTGGTTCTAAAACAAAATACATTGCAACGTGATTGGTCATTGACTACCACTTTGGGCATGACTTAAATAGTTACTTAAAATAATTATGAAAATAAGCTTAATTTATATATTTTAGTTCATCCTCCTTCTGTATTATTTCCAGACACTTTTGCTCATTTCAAAGCATTTGTGGGAAGTAAATTGTGAGTTAAGGGCTCAGGGAAGTTGGTTCCAGTCGGAAGTGTGATTTCATTAATCAGTGCTTGGGGTTGTGTTGATTTATGACACTGAGGCACGACTTCGGTTCAACTCTGACCTCTGGCTTGTGAGAGTGCGTCAAACTACTTGAGACTACACCCAAAATACAAGTACACAATTGTACAAGTCTTTCTTCTCTGCTGTAACCAACATTACTTCTAAATGTCTGTACTTTGGGGAGAATAAATAATAAAAGGCAGATTTATATAGAAGGTATTTTTTAAGTTTTTGATTTCGGAAAATGCAGATTTATATTTATCTGCTACAAAATACATTAGATGCCCATATAAGAAATTATTTATTTACTTATTTACTCAAGTGTAATTTCATACATTCATTTTGAATATATGCGAATGAGCTCGGACACAGTCCAAACACAAAAAAAAAAAAAAAAAAAAAAACACACACAAATTGAGGTACAAAAATGTACATAGTTATTATAATAGTACATTTGTTATAACGGGCTTCCAATATAAAACTGGACCGGCCTCACGGAGTTTCACCCGGCACGCAGTGCTGTCTCTTCCTCCCGCAATTCACCCTGCCTGCCACCCGTCCTTGAACTGTTTCTTACCTTATAGATACTGAAATCCCAACTTCTTGTGCTAATTTCGGTAATGATTTTTGTGGTGAACGTTCCAAATTTTCGCCAATTTCGTCTAATTTTTCTTCGGTGAGAACCGTACGCCTTCGCGTGTGTTTCTTATTTTGTACTGAACCAGTGGTCTCAAATTTAGTCACAAGATCGTGGATTGTCGATCTGGAAGGAGGTAATTGTCCAGGGAAGTTCCGAATAAATTCCCCGCGAACGCGACGAGCTGATTCATATTTATAATAACATTTACACACATAAATGCGCTGCTCTAATGTCAGCTGACGTCTCATCTTGTCGAACGATAGTAAACTGATTATTTCAAGGACGAGCGGCTGGCAGAGGGAAATGCGGACGAGGAGAGAGCGCTGCCTGACGGGTGAAACCCCGTGAGGCCGGTCTGGGTTTATATTAGAAGCCCGGTATATGTCATACATATGAAAACTAAAAATAGGATACAACGTAAACATACATTTTAAAACAATTACACTGAGCAACAAAAGAAAAAAACTTGTTATTTTTATTTGTCTCAGAAAGAAACATATGTGATTCTGATAGTATTTTTTCTCCTGAATCAAATATGATATCGGGTTTTCTCAATCACGCAAGGTTTCCGGGAGACAGGCATTTATTATTTCAAACACTTTAATATTTTCTACATTCCTAACTACACAATATTCGAACATTCGCACTCGTCTAGAAAGTAAGAAATGACGATTTTCTGTTATATTTCGCCTGCGAAGCATCTCTCTTGATGGTCCAACAATAATCGGCCAGCATATTAGGATTCCTTTTGCGTTGATATCTCTTTTCCATAGCTGAAATCTCCTGAGTTAGCTCATTTGGTTTTATTTTACAATGGACAAATGGACGAAAAAACGTTTATTAAAAATAATTATTTAAATACATTAATTGAAATTGAAATAAAAAAAACTGTCGGTGATGGAAAAATTCCGAATACATATTTGAAAACACGATAAAAAAATTGCATAAAGTACAACTATTGGTACTCATGAGACACAAATCATGTTGACCAGTGTTATCAGTTATGAATTTACTAATATTCTGAATGAGCTAGAGCTCAATTGTCATGGAGTTTTATAACTTTGAGGCAGAATTACTACAGTGTACTGAGCATTGAGTTGAATTACATTTGAGTTCAATTAGAGTGTATATTTTTTTCTAATGTGATTATATGAATCGAATTTTTAATGAATTTATAGTTTTGTTGTAATAGATCCATAAAGTCTCTTCCAGATGAATGGAAATATTCGATTATCGAACCAATCTATAAGAAAGAAGATAAAACATTGCAACAACTATAGGGGCATCTGATTACTTTCAACCGTACAAAATTCTAACAAATGTATTAGTAAGCATACTTACTCCCTATATTGATGATATTCTAGGAGATCATCAATGTGGATTTAGAAGAAACAGGTCTACAATAGATCAGATCTTTAATATTAGACAGATTTTAGAAAAAAATGGGAATATAATGGTACTCTACATCAATTATATGTAGACTTCAATAAAGCATACGATTCAATTAAGAGGGAGAAGATATATAGTATCCTGCTGGAGTTCCGAATTCCTTAAAAGTTAGTTAGACTTATACGAATGTTTCTAAATGGCACAAAGAGTAGGGTGCGTGTAGGCAAACAGTTTTCGGATACTTTTAAATCCACAATGGGTTGAAGAAAGGAGATGCACTATCTCCTCTTCTATTTAATTTTGTACTATAGCATGACATCAAATCTTTAGAGGATGAAGAAGGCATACAACTCAATGGTATTAATAAGCTGTTAGTTTATGCTGATGATGTTAGTACTATTGGAAGATAGCTAGGAAATCCTAAAGGCCAACACGCACACGCTATGAGTAACACCAAGAAATTGGAACTGGAAGTAAATATCAATAAAACTAAATATAGGCCTATGGTTACACATAGAAGTACATTATATAATGGAAATGGACAGCTAATGACAAATGAGGAAAATTTTGAGGAAGTGGCTGAATTCAAATACCTAGGAATAATAATCAAAAACAGAAATGAGATGCACAAACAAATTAAACATAGGCTCAGTTCTGGAAATCCGTGCTATTATACGAGTACATTAGAGACTCTTGACGCTCCAACTCCTTTCAAAAAACGTTAAACTGAAAACAAAAAAATACAAAACTGTTATTCTACCAGTTATATTAGGCTATATGGATGTGAAACATGGACTCTTACTTGAAGGGGAAATGCATACAGCATTTAAACCTGAATCGAATGGGTTAATGTTCAGTATATTAGCTTGGGTTGAAAATTCACGAAAAATAGTATTCATATTATTAAGTTTATAGTTTTAACTATGGGTTAATAAGACTCATATTGTTAAATAAACTAAGTTCGCACTTTTGGAATTAATAAAAAATTGTATACCATTTTAGTGTTATAATGTTCAATTTATAATTATTTGCGTTATAAAATCTACTTTTAATATGATTTTCCTTAAGAAAAGTTATATTTCCATTACTCTTTCATATAATAAAAAGGTATAAAATAATTTACATCTAAATCTCTAATAGCCATTTTTGTGTAAATAAGTCAATTTGAATGAAATTGGTGTAGCAGAATGACTGTTAACATTTACCATATATTTGATTAATATCCAGCAACGTGAAGCGTGGTTATTTTGTTGTCAAGTGGGAGGACATGAGGCACATATGTAAGAAAGTGTTATGTTGCAATGTGAGGAATTTGAATCACGTAACTTAGGATCTTTGTGCAGAGTCACGGTTCCCGAACTGCATTCGTTTCCTTCTCCCGGCGCCTGCGTGCTTGTTAACCACGATGACGAGCCATATTAATATTATTATGCTAACACTTACTAAAATGCTTTCTCGAGATTGGCAATTTTCAAAATATTTTAATGATAAACTTGTATGTAAATATATACAACGTTCAAACCAGTAACTAAATATAACTATTCAAACACTTCACTCTAACCAGTTATTAGAATTGTTTACGTTCGTATAATCAATTACTCTTGATTTAAACATTTTTTAAATATTAATTCGCCTTGAACTCTAATTGAAGCGGGAGTCAACGAGTTACGAGCATTAATATTGTACTTAACTCAAAATGCAGTCCATTGAGTTCCACAACTTTCCTAAAAATATATGATTTCAATTAAATTTGAGCTTTCAGAAACGCTATGACTTGGTGTTCAAATCGATGCTTAATGCAGAATGCATTCTATTGTGAGTTCCACGAAAACTCCTAAAATATATGATTTTAATTAAATGTGAGCTTTCAGAATCGCTATGACTTGGTGTTTAAATCGATACTTAACTCAAAATGCATTCCATTGTGAGTTCCACAACTTTCCTAAAAATATATGATTTCAATTAAATTTGAGCTTTCAGAAACGCTATGACTTGGTGTTCAAATCGATGCTTAACTCATAATGCATTCTATTGTGAGTTCCACGAAAACTCCTAAAATATATGATTTTAATTAAATTTGAGCTTTCAGAATCGCTATGACTTGGTGTTTAAATCGATACTTAACTCAAAATGCATTCCATTGAGAGTTCCACAACTTTCCTAAAAATATATGATTTCAATTGAATTTATAATATTAAATTTGAGCTTTCAGAATCGCTATGACGTGGTGCTCAAATCGTTACTTAACTCAAAATGCATTCTATTGTGAGTTCCACGATAACTTTCCTAAAAATATGATTTCAATTAAGCTTGAGCTTTCAGAAATGCTATGACTTGATTTTCAAATCGATGCTTAACTCAAAATGCATTCTATTGTGAGTTCTACGATAACTTTCCTAAAAATATATGATTTCAATTAAATTTATGATATTAAATTTGAGCTTTCAGAATTGCTATGACTTGATTTTCAAATCGATACTTAACTCAAAATGCATTCCATTATGAGTTTCACGATAACTTTCCCAAAAATATATGATTTCAATTAAATTTGAGCTTTCAGAATTCCTGAGACTTGAATTTCAAATCGATACTTAACTCAAAATGCATTCTGTTATGAGTTTCACGATAACTTTCCTAAAAATATATGATTTCAATTGAATTTATAATATTAAATTTGAGCTTTCAGAATCGCTATGACGTAGTGTTCAAATCGATACTTAACCCAAAATGCATTCCATTGTGAGTTCCACGATAACTTTCCTAAAAATATATGATTTCAATTGAATTTATAATATTAAATTTGAGCTTTCAGAATCGCTATGACGTGGTGCTCAAATCGTTACTTAACTCAAAATTCATTCTATTGTGAGAGTTCCACAATAACTTTCTTAAAAATATATGATTTCAATTGAATTTATAATTTTAAATTTGATCTTTCAGAATCGCTATGACGTGGTGTTCAAATCGATACTTAACCCAAAATGTATTCCATTGTGAGTTGCACGATAACTTTCCTAAAAATATATAATTTCAGTAAAATTTTAATTTTAAATTTGAGCTTTCAGAATTGCTATGTCTTCGTGTTCAAATCGATAAAATCGATCAAATTTGGCTTCAGGTTTAAAATCTCCATATACCGAAGCTAATTCTTCCCGAACAATATTTGTATTTTTATTTATTTATTTTATTTTTTCCATATTGAACCTTAATTGATGATAGTTAATGTGAATTTTCAACGATGTTTAAGCGCAAATTAATTTTTTATGGAATGTAAAAATCATAAACATTCAACGTTGTGTGAAAGTTATAAATAATCGGTTCAATTATTATTTGAATCTAGAATTATTGGTTTAATAAATCATATGGCCGTCTCAATCATCATCATTCATATTCATCTTAGATTAAGCTTAGGATTAGGGACTCTCCTGGCGCACCACTATCGTCATCATCATAATCATCATCATCACCCATCATATCATCGGGGCAACGTAACCCCGCCTTCCAAGCGCCCTAACCTCAGAAGTGGGTTACAAGTACGCCATGCCAGGAGAGAATACCAGGAATGTCGAAAGACAACCTGTGGTATTTGCAAATATATATATATATATATATATATATATATATAATACAAAGAGTCTAAATAGCAATAATAAATAATTAATTGCAAATTAATGATCGGTTCAAGAAATAACTATGATCCTATGTTGTTTTAATTAAAATTAGGAATAACGCCTACATGTTATATTTTTCTCATTCTGCTATCAATGAAAATCACATTAATTAGAACCTTCTCTTTTAAAAATAATAAGAACAATTAGAAGTCTAACATGGGATAAATTCATTCATAATATTACTAAAAATGATACCTATACGTGGTAACCAAGTTTTTGTCCAATGCCACGAGGTATTCTTAATACATTTCTGGCATTCTCTTCTAGCATTTTTAGAACTGTAACCCACTTCTGAGGTTCGAGAGCCTGGAAGAACTTACGTTACCCTGATGATATGTTGGGTAATATATGATTACGAAGAACTAGGAGAATCCTTAACCCTAAACTTGGCCTAATTTGCCAACTTCCAAACCATGATGATCTCAGATATAATACCCTTTAAAATAACAATGTGTTTTCTAAGCGGAAATCGAACTCGGGAGCTCATAAACTGTAATAAAACGCTCTATGAGTTATGAGGGTTATCAGTTATCCTAATTTATAAATTGCAAGATTTTTAACAGTTAAAGCTAAATTTTTAAAAAATATATAATAAATCATAATGAAAAGATGAAAAAAAATACAGCTTTGATTTGAAGCAAAAACTAAACAAATGGTCTAGATATTATGAATTATTATGACTTCGGTTTTTAATTCAAATTTGAGATTTCGCTCCTTACCAATATACAGGAGTGCCGGTATATTCCATTTATATGCTGTAATTAGAGACAATTGTAAATTATGCTAACTTGTGATACCATAAAGAGATTATTTTTAAATTATTTTATTTTAAATGTATAGCTAATGAAATCTCGTATCGGCAAGAAATAAGTATAAGTAATATTTAACATATACAGGGTGATTCATAATTCCTATTACAAATTTCTAGTGGTTGTAGAGGGGACATAGTATATAAAGTTTTGATAAGGAATCCATGTCCGAAAACATACAATTTCGATGTAAAATAAGTTTGAAGATCGAAACACAATGGGATGATCTCGTGATTCAAAATAAGTATTACAGACTTCTAGGGGTTGTACTACAAATTTGGTTCTACGTGGCGACCCTATTGTTCGTTACACAAAATGTCCTGCGACGCAGGTTTTCATACACACGCCACACAAGACCTGGAGTATACTCAGTAATTTCTACTGTCGCTACAATTCGTGTAATAAGATCCTCCTCCGACTCGACAGATGTAATGCAACCTCTAGAAGTCTGTAATACTTATTCTGAGATACAAGACACGCGATATCAGCCTATTCTGTTTCTTCAAACTTATATTCATCGAAATGGTACGTTTCCGGACATGGATTCCTTATCAAAACTTTATCTACTGTGTATCTTTTACAACCCCCAGATGTTTTTAATAGGAATAATGAATCACCCTGTGGTTAGAAGTTATACAAATGTCCAGAAGTTTCAGAGCAAATAACCAATACGTTTTAGTAAAAAATTAATAAATAGATGAAATTTCACTTTTTCTTCGGATGAATTTGTCTCAATTTTGATGTCGCAATATTCTTCCTTGTTAACAAAATATGAACAAAGCTGGACCATGATAAATTAACCTTGAAATTTACCGATTAACAACATAATATTATGAATCAAGAGATACACTAGACTCTGAATTTTATGTAATTACTAATTACATATTTTAATACTACTACTCTTGCTGCTCCTGCTATTGCTCATGTTGCTGCTGCTACTGCTGCACTACTGCTAACGCCACCGCTACCGCCACCGCTACGGATATCCCTACCGCTACCACTATCGTTACCGTTATGTGCTACCGCTGCCGCAACCGTCACCACTATCTCTACCACTATAGCTGTCGATGCCGCTGGCGAAGTCTCTGTCACTGCTGCTACCGCTATCGTTATTGCTATCGCTACTCCTATTGCTATTATAGGTAGATAGATAGATATAGCTAAGAGCCGTAGTGCTCTATTTAGGGACATTCTTAAAGATATGGGTCGTCAGTTTCGTGATTCAAAGCAGAGCAAGAGTGTCTTTATGGTTTATTGCTATACGAATGTGGTAATCACTTGATATGGATCCAGGAAAAGTTTTAGAAACTAGGCACTTGCGCCGATTATTTTAAATTTCCGAGATTCCGTTATGTGTTTACCACATGAGTATTGTATACTATTTTTTTGCACTATGTTTTTTTATTTTACTAATTAAGATATTAGCTAAAATATTAATAAATATAATTGAAGATAAATGTTAGATTTCAGGAGGTACTATAATGTAATATTACATATTACAAACCTCGTGCGGGAAGTAAAACCATTGCCCTTTATATTCAATGTATATATACTGCTCAAAAAATTAGGGGATATTGTAGAATAACCTATTAAGACTATGTTTTTTGGAATAGTATTAGATGAAATCACTTTCTATTACTCCAAGATAATGTAAATAAGAGTTTGAAGTTGTTACGTAACCTCGGTACCACACCAGAGGGCAGTGTCTGTACTGTTGATGTGAAAGAGTGGTGTGAAAGTGAATGTTTTGTTGCTGTTTTTAAATCCAGTCCAGTTTTCAGTTAGTGAATGACTTGCCTTAGTGACAGTGATGCCTCGACAACGTGATTTACCTGAACCAATGGCTTGGAGGGCGATAGGAAGGATGGAAGCTGGACAGACACAACAAGAGGTGGCACAAGCCATTGGGGTGTCTCAAAGCGTGATTTCCAGACATTGGAATCATTTTCAAAGAACATACTGTTCACAGAAGAGCCGGACAAGGTCGACCAAGGACAACAACAGCAAGGGATGACCGTTACCTCTTGTTAACAGCCCGTCGGAATAGACAGCAGAATGCAACTCAACTGCGAAATACACTTCAAACAGCAACAGGACACAGGGTGTCAACTCAAACTGTCCCTAATCGACTGCATGGAAGTGATCTCTATGCCCGTAGGCCCATGGTGTGTACCAGGTTAACTCCACAACACTGTAGAGATCGCAGAAACTGGGCGGAGGAACATCGTGGGTGGAGGCATGCTGAATGGAGATCAGTTATTTTTTTCTGATGAGTCGCGATTTAACGTGGAATGTGATAGTCGACGTGTATTCATCTGGAGAGAAAAAGGGACACGAAACAATCCAGCTTCTGTACGTGAAATATCCCCATATGGTGGCGGTGGATTGATGGTGTGGGCAGGAGTCAGTAGTGGTGGACGTACGGACCTCTACGTCATCCAAGGTGGTACTTTGACTGCGGTAAGGTATAGAGATGAGATTCTCCGACCTTTTGTCGTGCCTTATGATGGTGCCATAGGTGATTCTTTTCTATTTATGGACGATAATGCACGACGCCACAGAGCTGGCTTGGTGGACGACATGCTGGAAGTGGAGGGTATCGAGCGTATGCAATGGCCAGCTTCCTTCCCGGACTTAAATCCGATTGAGCATGTGTGGGATGCATTAGGCAGGCGCATTGCAGGCAGACCAGCACCTCCAACAACTGTTCCAGAGCTGCACATTGCTCTTATGGAAGAGTGGCCACGTATCCCCCAAGAACTCATTGCTAACCTCATTGCATCAATGCCACACAGGTGTGAGGCAGTGCTGGCCGTTCGAGGAGACCATACACCATACTAAAGAAACATTTTCACCCATGTTAATGTTGCTTTGTTTGTTTGCCATATTCCTAATCAGGATCTCTTTGACATCTGGTGTGGTACAGAGGTTATGTAATGACTTCAAACTCTTGTTTACATTCTTTTGGAATAATAGAAAGTGATTGCATCTAATACTGTTCCTAAAAAACATAGTCTTAATAGGTTATTCTACAATATCCCCTAATTTTTTTGAGCAGTGTACAAAAATATAATCCAAAAGGTAGTGTTAATATACATATACGAAACAAATCACTTCATTTTAAATTAACTGAACTTTATTTGAAACAGTACATAACAACAAATACATACTTGCCGCCATTTTATGACTCATGTTACGGCCTGCTATATTCTCAACTAATAAATATTGCCCACACTGTTAACGTTAGTCAGTTGTTTATAACGAATTCAAATATTTCCAACAAAGATGTTATTATTTTACTATTATTTATTATTTTGAAAACACCATCGCAAAAAAATAATGTAGGCCTACAATGCACGTTTGTGAAGTGTTTTACAGAAGCGAGGAAATTAAAATCCTCGCTATCGCTCGGTTTTTAAACATTTCCTCGCTTCTGTAAATACCACTTCCCAACCTCGGATCTTAATATACTATTAATGAAGAGTTAAATGTAGTCGCATGTCATCATCTTTCTTCCTTGTGCCAATAGTCTCAATTTTTCAACAATAATACAAGACTAGAGTGAGAGAAGAGAAAAGGTAAACATGAGTATTTAGTGAATAGAGTAAATGACAGCATTGTGTTGATCTGAAGCCACATTCCAATGTTTTGTATAATGAAGTCACAGTGAAGTTGATATTGAAGAGGATACCTGGGGCCCGAAAACACTTGTATGTACATCTACGTTTCCGGAGAGAAAGTGTGCATCTTCAGGGTGCAGATCAAGGTGGTCGATAACAAGCGGCCTAAGTGGCATACGGATACTATTATTCTTATTAAACAACGCTTTAGGGTGGTATATTTCTCTCCCTGATTTCAAGAATCTTACTTACTCACTGACACTATCGAACCCGTAGATTCATGGCCGCGCGGACATAAGCTCTCCATACATCCCTATTCTGAGCTAATGCTTTCCAATCATTCCTTGTATA
Organism: Diploptera punctata; assembly: GCA_030220185.1. Classification (NCBI taxonomy): domain Eukaryota; kingdom Metazoa; phylum Arthropoda; class Insecta; order Blattodea; family Blaberidae; genus Diploptera; species Diploptera punctata. Next base: position 226,702 of record JASPKZ010005307.1, on the reverse strand, counting down.
ATCGACTTCCCTCAAATCATAGTTAATGTTATTCTCCCACCTCATTCTTGGTCTACCAACTGGGCGTTTTCCCTCTGACTTTCCTGCAAGAAGCTTCCATGCACGTCTTTCATTCCCCATACGCTCAACATGTCCTGCCCATCGCAGTCTACGAGACTTAACTGTTCTTATTATATCTGGCTTCCTATAAAGACCATGTAGTTCATTGTTATGTAGTCTTCTCCATTCACATGTCTCTTCATCTCTCTTTGGTCCAAAACTTTTCCTAAGTACTTTATTCTCAAATACTCGTAATCTCCTTTCCTCCCTTAAAGTAAGAGTCCATGTTTCGCACCTATATAAAATATGTGACTCCACATCTTATATGTTCAATACAAATGGTACTAATTAATTGTAAATATCAATTATTTATATTTCTTTACTTACTTCATGGTGTTTAAAGAACTTCGTTTGATTTGACTTTTCCGTCGCCGCGCCGTGGCGTAGTCGGTAGAGTCCCTACCTTCCACTCCGGCGACCCGGGCTCGATTCCTGGCGGGGTAGGGAATTTTAAATCTCCACCCTGAGTCTGGGTGTGTGTGTGTGTGTGTGTGTGTCCTGTCCTTGTGTCTATATGAGGATAAAACAAAGTTAACGAAACATGTAAAACAAAAAGGAAAAAAAGGTAAAAACAAAATGGAAACACAGTATAAACAAAAAAAAAACTTGGGTTATATGAACTTTTTTTTTTATTTACATCACTCATAAATATGTCTGTAGAAGTTAAGTAAAATTTAGGATGAGATAGATATATTAAGACCCGTGTTTTGAAATTACTAATAAATACCATTGTACAACTTCTCAACATTGGTTGTTGGATTATACATTGCTTTATCTTGTAGCCTTTCACTATATACACTCTTGAAGAATGCAGAAATCTCTTAGTGTTAGGGAGATAAGCCACAAGTAGACCTTGAACACAGCAACGGCTCCAAAAATAATCCTGTCCCATCTGACTCTCCTAATTTCAAGGATTTTTAATGCATTTTAGTTCTGTTTATGGATAACTCACATATGGATTTAATTTAATATTACTTTGAATTGTAAGAATAAAACACAAAATATTGGACATGTCCACGACTATTTGCACAATTTAAGTAATTTTAAATTGTTGAATGTGTTTGTGGAAGTAAAATTAATATAACACTTAAGAACTGTTAAAAAAGGCTTGTTTTAACACATATGGCGATTGTAAATTGGACGAGGTTATGTATTAACCAGCTAAGCGCCTTTTTTTTAAATTAATGTTTTGATGACATCTGTTGCACAGGTTCATGAACTAAGTGTTCGCTCACTTTTAGTGCCAAATCTTTAAGTATATTATTATTATTATTATTATTATTATTATTATTATTATTATTATTATTATTATTATTATTATTATTAAAGAAAATGTAAACGCCATCACTCCTATCAAAGATTCTATGTTTTGCAACAAACGGCTATGAAACCAGATTTTCATAAATGCTAATCTAAGTTTTGCATCATGCAGCTAAACGCCAAATGTTCCTGCCCTTAGAATTGTTGATGCATAACTGTCAAACAAGGAAAATAATTTGCAATATCCAATGGAGCTGAAACCTGGGTACTAAAAGAAGCAGATAAATTAAGACTATTAACGTTTGAGAGGAAAATATCTAGAAGAGTGTTAGGTCCAGTAAAGGAAAATGGAACCTGGAGGTTAAGAAGGAATAATGAATTATACCTCAAGAATAATAAAGAAAATATAGTTAGTTTCATCAAATCCAAAAGATTACAATGGTTTGGACATACACTGAGAATGCCAAAAGGAAGATTGCCGAATGATATTTTGAATTGGAAGCCACAGGGAACAAGACCAAGAAGAAGACCCAAAGATCGATGTGAGGATGACGTAATTCAGGATTTAAGAGAGATGGGGATTTTTGATTTGAAATCTACTTCACGAGATAGGAAGAAATGGCGTAAACTAGTTGAGAAGGCCAAGACATTCCACTGGAAGTCGTAGAGCCTGACGAAGAAGAAGTATTGTTTGTTTGCCGCTATAATAAATAGTGAAGATTGACTTTTAACTTTAAATGTATTTTTCTCGAAACTTATATAATGGCGCATAGCCGGTTGATACATAACGCCTTCGATTTATTAATCGTACAAAACACGTTCTCAAAAATAGTTTCAATACTCTTATACAAGGTAGTATTCGGCAAAACAAATACGAAGCCTATATATAACTCAAGTTAGTAAACTTACGGTTTCATTTTGTAAGAGCAGATCATCACCTTTTCCGAGGACTCAGGAAAGAAACAAATGAGGGAAAATTGTACGGAGATGTTTGTATTTATTACATAGAATTTTCTTAAATATTTGTATGCAGCAATAATTAAATGTAATAATAATATAATAAACTTGTTAGAGTATTAAATTGATTTCGTATGGTACTGGTCTTCCACGACCAGTCCATCGCTAATGGAATACTAGCGTTTGATAACAAAGGTTTTAGGTACAGTACTTACTTTTGATTGTTGTCAAAGTTCTCGAGTAGAAAGTAAAGCCGCAAGGTACAAAATAAGACTGTAACCGAGAAGAGATTAAATTTATAAACTTTTTTTTTTATTTTGCCGAATAGGGCCTACTATAATTGCCTCTATAAAAACAGGAACTTTTTACTACACTTTCAACGTAATATGTATATATAAGAATTATAACATATTATATATATATATATATATATTTGATCTAATCTTTGTACCCTTCATATGTTAAAATTTTCTTATTTGTTAATTAAAATCGTTTCCATCGCGATTGTTCAGGTATAACATTGTTGCCTCGGACACAGAGGATTCTGGTTTGATCCCTGGTTGGATAAATTTCCTGGGCGAAGTTTTGAATATCTTCATGCGACTAAGTTATGGTGTTCGCTGTCTCACTAAAGACTCGCATCAATAAATATCTTAATGGAACGGCCTCGTCATTTTTTTTTTTTAGTTTGTAGTTCTCTAAGATATCTACTAATCTGAATTTTGGTATTCTATCCACATGCTCTAGCCAATTATATTTATGGTTTTCTATTATTATTATTAAGGCTTGAATTCTTTTCGTTATTTTATATCTTGTGTTATTGTTTTTTTTTTCACCCATAAGACGGATATCAGGAAATTTTAAAGGCCAAATTTTCTTCTAAAATAATAATAATAATAGTAAAAATAGTAATAATAATAGTAAAAATAGTAATAATAATAGTAAAAATAGTAATAATAATAGTAAAAATAGTAACTAATAATAGTCCCACTCGTCCATCCTCCTAGTCCCCTCCTCGTCTTCTCCTCCTCGTCCCCTCGTCCTCCTCCTCGTCCCCCTCGTCCTCCTCCTCGTCCCCCTCGTCCTCCTCCTCGTCCCCCTCGTCCTCCTCCTCGTCCCCCTCGTCCTCCTCCTCGTCCCCCCTCGTCCTCCTCCTCGTCCCCCCTCCCCCTCCTCGTCCCCCTCCCCATCCTCGTCCCCCTCCCCCTCCTCGTCCCCCTCCCCCTCCTCGTTCCCCTCCCCTCCTCCTCCCCCTCCTCCTCCTCCTCGTCCCTCCTCCTCCCCTCCTCCTCGTCCCCTCCTCCTCCTCCTCGTCCCCCTCCTCCTCCTCCTCGTCCCCCTCCTCCTCCTCCTCGTCCCCCTCCTCCTCCTCCTCGTCCCCCTCCTCCTCCTCCTCGTCCCCCTCCTCCTCCTCCTCGTCCCCCTCCTCCTCCTCCTCGTCCCCTCCTCCTCCTCCTCGTCCCCTCCTCCCTCCTCCTCGTCCCCTCCTCCTCCTCCTTCGTCCCCTCCTCCTCCTCCTCCTCCTCATCCTCCTCCTCGTCGCGCTCGTACCTTGATGCCTCTAGTGCTATAGCCGGACTCGACCCTTTAAATGATATCTTAAAAATTCTAGTCGGAGACATCGGTAAATAATAATAATAATAATAATAATAATAATAATAATAATAATAATGCTTTCCTTTCAATGGCAGAGTTAAGGCCATCTCTTCCACTCAACTAGCGAATATGCAAAAAATACATACTCATTAGAAATTAAAATGTAGACTAAACAAAAGATAACGGGGAAAAAAAGGTAAAGGTAAAGGTATCCCACTACAGGCCTCAGGAGGCCCTTGGGACAATCGGCACTTGATGTCAGCCCTGCGTGACGACCGTCTTTACCCCCAGAACAAGCTTCTGGTACACACTTCCGTTAGAGGCTGAGTCGACCCCAGGGCCATAGTGCCGCCAGAAGGTTTGGGTCAGTTTAAAAATCCTGACCCCACCGTGACTCGAACCCTCGACCTTCTGGCTTGTAGCACAGTGCCTTAACCACTACGCTACGACGTGCTGTGGTCTAATATTAGCTAATACTATAAAAATTGTATTTAAAAAACAAAACAATGTAAAATAAAATTAAGTAATTTAAGCTTCCTAGATCATTCATAAAAAAGACGTATAATTTACCCCTTATTGTAAATATAAGAGTGGAATATCTTGGCTGAAATAGTCATGTTATCTCTTAGAGGTGGCCACGGAATTGAGCTCATCACTCATCTGGGTAGGCCTTTAGTTTAAAAAAAATTAAATTTGTGATTATATATATATATATATATATATATATATATATATATAGAGAGAGAGAGAGAGAGAGAGAGAGGAGAGAGAGAGAGAGAGAGAGAGAGGGACATGAAAAGAAAAATAAATGCCTGAGTCGGAATTTGCACCAGAGTCTCTAAACTCTGTACGTTTAGCACTCTAACCATCTGAGCCACTCAGGTATCCTAACATAAACATTTATTTTTCTTATATATAAAGTATTCCCACTACAGGCCTCAGGAGGCTTTTGGGGTAGTGGGAGGTTAAGGCTCCCACTTTTTTGGACAATTGGCACTTGATGTCAGCCGGGTTGTCACCCCTGCGTCAAGGCCGCCTTTACCCCCAGAACAAGCGTCTGGAACTCATTTCCGTTGGAGGCTGAGTCGACCCCAGGGCCATAGAGCCGCCAGAAGGTTTGGGTCAGTTTAAAAATCTGACCCCACCGGGACTTGAACCCTCGACCTTCCGGCTTGTAGCGCAGTGCCTTAACCACTACGCAACGGCGTGTCCCTATTAATATATAGTATTCTCAATTTACACGAGTGGTAGCGGGATATCGTTCCAACTGCCATCTTTTAGCCATCATAACATGTAAGCAAATTTTTAAAGCGATAAACGTACCGAGTTAAGAGAATCGGGTTCAAATCATCCCGAGTCAGGCATTTATTTTTCTTTTCATGTCATATTTACCTTCATTGCCAAATATCAAAAATATAGTTATAACATCTTAATATATATACACACGGTTTATTGGGTGAGTGTAAGAGTAACTAAATTAATATAGAATGCCAGTTAATAAGCTATCTCTCTATTTTAATTAAATTAAAATCCCAAACCAATGCCACGTCACTGAAAATCCCCTTTACATTTTAAATGTTAACATTTTTATATTGTTATAGACAAAGTTTTATCATTTTAAGTGTGCCTATTTAGGCATAATCGTAAATTCGCCTACTAATAAAATTTGGAATTTTTTTTTTCGAAGCAACTAGATCATTTTGATTTTTAAAGTCGATATTCCAATGTAAAACGACTTACGGGTTAAGAAACCCTCTGTCAGGAGTTAAAGGTGATGGTTTTGACGTCCTATGGCAGATTTCTAGTACTGGAATGCTACTCGGACTTGACCCGGTTTTGCAACAACTCCCCGCTGACTAGTGAGACTTCCAACTTTCGCAACTGTTCTGGGAAAATATCATCCAGCCTTAAAACGTCCTATTAGAGAAGTGTCCTTGCACAGTATGTTTTATATTAATGTAGGGTAAGGTATAAATATCAATAAAACTAAATATATGGTCACACGTAGAAATTCATTAAATAATGGAAATGGACAGCTAATGACAAATGAGGGAAATTTTGAGGAAGGGGCTGAATTCAAATACCTAGGAACAATAATCACAAATAGGAATGAGATGCGCAAAGAAATTACACATCATCATCACTCCAGGGATTAGGCAATTGCCCGTTCCGACTTCATAATGCATCAGCCCAACGTCTTCTAGGTCCTCCAACATCACGTCTTCCTTCCATGAAGCTTCTCAGTAAGATAAATGTCTCCTGGAAGCGTTACGAGCGCTTCGCAGGACAAGGATGGTGGAAGGGCTGCTTCCTCATGCAAGCACTTCAATTACAACCAATCTCACAATTTATAAATAAATATCAGTTGGAGTGGTAAACTCATGTGCATCGAATGAATCGCAATAGACTTTCAAAAGTCATGCTTCAATATCATTTTCAAGGGAAGAGATCTTTGGGACGTCCTAAAAAAAGTTGTATCGAGAATTTTCACTAAAACCGTAATAGGCTTTGTGCTTAAACTTTTACCTCATGTCAACCTTAACTCTAGAGGGAAGCCAGTAGGTGTCTGAATGTTTGTGGAGGAATCGAACCATTGGATTTTTTATTGAATCTCCAATAACACTGAGCAACAAAAAATATACCTTTTTGTCTCAGAGAAAAAAAAAATGTGATTCTGATAATATTTTTTCTCCTGAATTCTAATATGATATCGTTTCTTCTCCATCACGCAAGGTTTCCGAGAGACAGGAATTTATAATTTCAAACACTTTATAATATTTTCTACATTCGTAACTACACAATATTCGAACATTCGGACTCACCTAGAAAGTAAGAAATGACGATTTTCTGCTATATTTCGCCTGTGGAGCGTCCTTCTTGATGGTCCAACAATAATCGGCCAGCATATTAGGATTCCATATGCCTTTGATATTTCTTTTCCATAGCTGAAATCTCCTGATGAAAGTGTTCCCCGTGTTCATTTCTCACTGCGCCAAGATTTCCCGGGAAGAAATCTAGGTTTATTAAAAAATAATTATTTAAATCCATTAATTGAAATTTAAATTAAAAAAACTGAATGATGGAGATTTCCGAATACACATTTGAAAACACGATAAAAAACTGCGTTAAGTACAACTATTGGTACTCATGAGACAAAACTCATGTTGACCAGTGTAGTGTGAACCCTATTTCACAATCCGGTATGTTAGGGGTTTAGTTAAAATACAATTAATAATTTAAATTATGCTTAATTTTTGGCGTTAAATATCAATAAAAGTGTAATGTAATATGAACAAATAAATTAATTACTTAACAAACCAAAACTAACTCAGTCTCTTATAGTTGATAGATAAAGTCACACAGCTTCCTATAGCAGCACTTCTTACATAAAATATTTGGCAAAGGGAGTTTATTGATGTATGGATCAGAATGTTGGACGATCACTAAAAGGCAAGAACAAAGATTGGAAGCAGCTGAGATGCGATTTTTAAGAAATATAGCAGAATATACTCTGCTAGATAAGAAAATAATTGAAGATATAAGAAAGGAACTAAATATTTTCAAACTTACAGACCGAATAATTAAATATAGGAACGACTGGAAAGAACATATTGATAGAATGCCAGAAGGAAGATTTCCAAAATTATTGCTAAATTATAAACCGCGCGGAAGGAGAAATGTTGGTCGCCCACACAGAAGATGGTCTGAACAATTTTAACAATTCTAGCTTTCATGAAACCGGAACGAGCCAACAGGCTTAATCCCTGGAAGATGATGATGATGATGGAGTTGAAAACTATTTTGGCAATAACCAATTTTTTAAATAAATGTTTGTCTTCTGGAATCAAATGCGGGACACTCAAATAACCAGATGTGAGATAGTCTGGCTGGAGGTCGGGAATCGAGGGCAGACAGTGCGTATCATGGACGTTATTTATCTAAACAATCTCCCGACAATCCTTACTTTTTGGCATCACCCATTATCGTGCTGGTAAAAAAAAAATGGTCATCACGAAGCAGACGATATCGTGAACGTTATTTCTCCAAATCATTTCCCTATAGAGTTGTCTTTTTGACATCATAAATAATGGTAGTGGTATAAACTGTGATCGTCCACGAAACTCTTCCTCTACGATAGGAAATGGAAAATCGTTTAGAATGTCTTTATAATCTTTGGCATACAGATCGACATTTAGTTTCAGTAAGGGACCAACCCCGTGCCATGAAAAACGGACTCACTCTGTAAAGCTGCCTCCTTCAGACATCCACAACTTTTTATATATTGTGCATTTTATATATCATTCGTTAAATCCCGATTAAATTAAAATATTTTCTAAATACTAATTATATTGTAGAAATACCATGTAATAATTTTATTACTTGTAATTTTAATTTAGATGTAAGAATATTTTTGTATATATTTTTTTCTATCCTGGTTGAGTGGTAGATAAGGCCTTAAGGCCTTAACTCTGTCAGGTAAAATAAAGCTATTATTATTATTATTATTATTATTATTATTATTATTATCGTTATTATTATCGTTATTATTTTTGTTATTATTTTTGTTATTGTTATTATTATTGTTATTATTGTTATTGTTGTTATTGTTATTGTTGTTATTGTTATTATTGTTGTTATTGTTGTTATTGTTGTTATTGTTGTTATTGTTGTTATTGTTGTTATTGTTGTTATTGTTGTTATTGTTGTTGTTATTATTATTATTGTTATTATTATTATTATTATTATTATTATTATTATTATTATTATAGCATGGCTCATCGCTAAAAGTAAAATATATATATATAATAATTGATTGTCCGGATATCAGAGATGAATTATAGATATGTATATAATATAAACGAGAGAATATACAGAAATAAATGTAAGTGGTTTGAACATGTACAAAGAATGTCAAATAATTGTTTATCAAAGCAGATGCTTCATTATAAACCTCAAGACCGAAGAAATGTAGGAAGACCATAACAACGTTGGAAGGACGACCTACAGCTATTGTGCATCTGGGAGCGGAACGGGCCAACAGAATTAAATTATTAGTCACAGAAATTGACTTTTTAAGAACATTGGCAAGAATATCAAAATTAGATAAAATAAAAAATAATACAATCCGAGAAATTATGAATGTAGAAAAGGATATTGTACAAGATATTGAAGAAATCCAGCTAAGATGGTACGGACATATAATGAGAAGAAGGGACCCAGAACCAAACAATGAAGTATTCAAATGTATACCTCCTGGAAAAGGGAAAAGTGGTAGACCAAAGCCAACGTGGATGAAGGGAATTCAAGACAACATGAAGAAGAGAAATATGCCAGAAGCAGATATGCACGACCGAGAAGTGTGGAAGAAAAAAAAAAATTGGCTGAGGATGCCTGTGTATATAACCGAAACAATATTGAATTTTTTTTTTTTTGATTGCGGATGAGCCCATGTAGGACTATGCAAAGTACTTACAGGCGTTTCCTTTGAGCCCAAATTTCTTTCATTCTTTTGCTATGAGCTTGTTTTCTATCATCTGTCCAAGTTGTTCCAGTTTTTTTTTTTCGGTTTGTCCTCTTGGTCAACTTGCCACTTATTCACCTTAATTCTAAATATATCTCTGTTTGGGATATCTTCTTTAGTAATTCCTACCAATTTTAAGTACTTTTTGACTTCATCAATCCACTTCAGAGTATCCACTGGAGCTTTACTTCTGTTTTCGTAGAATTCCATTATCTGTTTTGTAAGCCTATTTGAGTTCATTCGTTTAATGTCATAAAATGTTAACCTTCGTTTCCTAATATCACTATGAATGTCTGTATATATTTTTATTTCCTATTTATGTCTGAGTCTGAATGCTTCACCTATGACTTGTGGACCTAAAACTTTTCTTATAATTTTGCATTCTTTTTTCACTATATTTTCGATATTTTTTTTTTCTGTTCAAAATGCTCCATAGAGGCATTCTGGTTTAATTAGTGTTATAGTGTCGTAATTTTGTATGTAAAGATACGCATTTTTATTATAAGTGTTGTGGGTAAGTCGAAATGTTGTTTCCATTTTTTGACATCTACTTTTATTGGCTTTAGTTTCAATTCTATTTTCCAGAATTATTTCACCAAGATATTTAAATTGTGAAACTCGTTTAATTTTTTCATATTTGGTTGTCAGGTATTTTTGTGCTTGTTTATTGCATGAAATATATTCCGTTTTTCAAAAGAAATCTGCAGACCAACTTTCTCTGCAATGTCCTTTAATAATTAAATCTGTTTTTGTGCTGTTACAACGTTACGGGTTAAGATTGCTAGATCATTAGCATATGCTTGGCAATCATTCTTCAATTTTCCCCTTCCTAATATGATTGGTTGATTACATTAAATTTTTTTTTTCTGTTTACGCCATTCTTGTATTACTTTATCAAGAACACAATTGAAGAGTAGTGGAGAAAGTCCATCTCCTTGTGTTACTGCTGTCTTAATTTCAAGGATTCAGAAATTTCCCCCATGAATTTAACTTTAGCCCTTGTAGGCTACCTGTTAGTGTCTGTCTAATAAGTGCAAGAGTTTTACGGTCTAAACCTTATTCTTTCAATATTTCAAATAGTGATTCTCGGTCAACCGAATCGTAAGCTTTTTTAAAGTCAACAAATATACACACTAAATCATTGCTTATTATTATTATTATTATTATTATTATTATTATTATTATTATTACTATTATTTATTATTATTATTATTATTATTATTATTATTATTATTATTATTATTATTATTACTATTATTATTATTATTATTATTACTATTATTATTACTATTATTATTATTATTTATAATACTATACTGTTCACAACGTGGTGTTGTTAAACAAATTTATGTGAAGTTGGTAGCATCACTATTAAAGTGAATCTCTGTATGTTTGATCATATAGTGTTCATCCTTAAATGGGAGATACGGGACGATGATGAAAACTTTCATGTTTAATATGTTTTTTTTAAATTCAGAGTATCAGTCCGTCAATTTTCTATCAAATGAATATTAATACTTTTAAAATGTATTCTAAATCAACATTGATGTTACTGCATAAAGTTAATTTTAGATGAACTTATCTAGAATTCGTAATTTAAATCAGATATAATCGGAACATAAACAATGCGTGAGGAAATAAGTTTTCATACTGGCGTTTGGAAATTCTTTAAAATATTTTCAAGTTATGAGGCAAGAATCATATTATGGGTAACTCGAGAAGAAATAATCAAAACCAAGGAACTTATCATATCTCGTTGTCATATTATCATCATTAATTACCTTCCTTTTATGTGTAGTCCTCAAAGTACTGTTCAATTCTACAAAAACATTCCAACCATCTTTTCCAGGCTGTCCCTGTAATGATCTTACCATTTAATGGTACTTTAAAATTGTCTTAGGAATTCTTGATATGAACATACAGTTCATATGTTAATGCAAGTTTTGTTTATATTATTATTATGATTATTATCATTAGTATTATCATTATTATTAGTATTATTATCATTATCAGTATTATTATCATTGTTAGTATTATTATTATTATTATCATTCATTATTATCAATATAATTATTATCAAATTCGTTATTATTATTATCAAATTCGTTATTATAATTATCATTATTATCATTATTATTATTATTATTATTATTATTATTATTATTTTTATTATTAAACATAGGCTCAATTCTGGAAATGCGCGCTATTATGCATTACAGGGACTCTTGACGTCCCAACTCCTTTTAAAATAGGTTAAACTGAAAATGTATAAAACTATTATTCTACCAGTTATATTATATGGATGCGAAACATGGACTACTACTTTAAGGAAGGAAAGGAGATTACGAGTATTTGAGAATAAAGTTCTTAGGAAACATTTTGGACCAAAGAGAGATGAACAGACTGGTGAATGGAGAATACTACACAACAGTGAACTACATGATCTTTATACGTCATATATAACAAGAACAGTTAAGTCTAGTAGATTGCGATGGGCAGGACACATGGCACGAATGGAATGAAAGATGTGCGTGGAAGCTTCTTGTAGGAAAACCAGAAGGAAAACGCCCAGTTAATAGACCAAGAATGAGGTGGAAGAATAACATTAATAATGATTTGAGGTAAGAAGATTATATACGGGAATAATCTGAAAGCATTAGCTCAGGATAGGGATGTATGGAGAGCTTATGTCCGCGCGACCATGAATCTAAGGGTTTGATAGTGCCAGTGAGTTAGTTATTATTATTATTATTATTATTATTGTTATTATTTTTGTTATTATTGTTTTTGTTATTATTTTTGTTATTATTATTGTTATTATTTTTATTATTATTGTCGTTATTATTGTTATTATTATTATTATTGTTGCTGTTATTATTATTATTATTATTATTATTATTATTATTACAATTCCCAAAATGAAGGAAGCAATAATAGGCCTAACCTCTAAACTCACCATTACGGAAAAGTTTTGGCGAATACCTTGAAACATTTTGTGAACCCGCTGGTGGTTCGCGATCCATAGGTTGGGAAACGATGCCTTAATGTATCACGGGAACACTAATATAAATATTCGACACACTGTTTCGCGTGATCCGGAAACATAGGCGGTATTATTTAAAAGAATTGTTACCTAACTCACAATTATATAATCTGAAAGAAAGTCAGTCGGAACCAATGTCGGAACTGTGTTGTGTTTGTCAAGGAGAAGGAAAAGGTTGGGGAAAGGTAGATACAACGTTTAATGTTATGCGCTCATCTCTATTACAAGTCATTAATATTTCTCAATTCTAATAAGTGGATAATTGTATAGCAGCAGCTATATTTATATTCTCAATCAGAGAAAATAGTATATTACGATGCAAGGTTTGGGAAGTGGTTTTTACAGAATCGAGGAAAAATGTTTCAAAACCGAACGATGGCGAGGTTTTTAGTTTCCGAGATTCTGTAAAACACTTCACAAACTTTCGTTGTACATTATTTTTTTGCGCGATGGTGTTTTCAAAATAATAAATAATAGTAAAATAATAATATATTTGTTGGAAATACTACAGGAGCCTTGAGAACAAATTATTGATAACATGGCCGCAAGTACGTATTTATTGTTTTATATTGTTTCAAATAAAGTTCAGTTCATTTAAAATGCAGTGATTTGTTTCGTAGAATGTATATTAACACTACCTTTTGGATATTTTCTGTATATACATTGAACATAGTATACATAGAGGGCAGTGGTTTTACTTCCCGCACGTGGGTGTAAATGTAATATTACAGTACAGTTATTTAGGTTGGCGACCCCGAAATGTAGGAAGTTGAACTTTCAATAATGGTCGCCATTGGTGGTAAGTACGACAAAACGCAATATCGCGCAAAAAAAAAGTTATTTCTATATGCATTACGTAAATGCCTTTCATTTGAAAAGATAAAATATTTGCGAACACTCACCTTTATTGAAGCTTCAATGAATAAGCTGTGTAGGTTTACTATACACAGGGGTCACCAATTATATTTCATGGAGGTCCATTTTCAAATTAGTAAATTAAATCGAGGCCCGGATTTAAAAAAAATATTTTTTTAATAAACGTTTATTCGTCCATTTGACCATTGTAAAATAAAACCAAATGAGCTAACTCAGGAGAAGCTTTTAATTAATATTATAAGGAAACTATTTAAATTGTATTAAGGGTATGAATTGCACAAATTAAAACACATACTAAATACTAAAAGGATACAGTCTCAGTAGTGAACAGTTATTAATTCTAGTAATAACACTGAGCAACAAAAAAGAAACTTTTTTCTTGTCTCAGAAAGAAAAATATGTGATTCTGATAGTATTTTTTCTCCTGAATTCAAATATATCAGTTTTTCTCCATCACGCAAGGTTTCCGAGAGACAGGATTTTATAATTTTTAACACTTTAATGTTTTCTACATTCGTAACTACACAAAATGCGAACATTCGGACTCACCTAGAAAGTAACAAATGACGATTTTCTGCTATATTTCGCCTGTGGAGCATCCCTCTTGATTGTCCAACAATAATCGGCCAGTATATTAGGATTCCATCTGCCTTGATATCTCTTTTCCATAGCTGAAATCTCCTGTGATAGCTCATTTGGTTTTATTTTACAATGGACAAATAGACGATAAAACGTTTATTAAAAAAATAATTATTTAAATCCATTAATTGAAATTGAAATAAAAAAACTGTGGGCGATGGAGAAATTCCGAATACATATTTGAAAACACAATAAAAAAACTGCATTAAGTACAACTATTGGTACTCATGAGACAAAAATCATGTTGACCAGTGTTATTAATAAGTTTGTGATAAACTTAACATATGGTCAGAGCAATATTTAAATATCTCACCTAACAAATTTCATGTTTTTCACGATACCAGGTTTCAAACGGAATCCCATTCATCTTCAGACAAATCTCCGACCATAAGCAGTACTGCCAACCGAGTCAACAGTAACACTATCATTACATGAAATTTAGTAAATTGGATTTATTTAATGTTTGACTGGTTTTAACAATTTGTATTAATTCAATATTTAACCGGTCCGGAAACCAAAGCCCCAGGGTCATGATCCGGACTGCAGTCCACCAATTGGTGACCCCTGGTATATAGAACAATATTTTTAAATATGTTTTTGACAAAAAAATATTATATACAGAACTTGAAATTCGGGATAGGAAGTGGCACATACATTTCGCCGACTTCGAGATGACCCCGCCAGGATGGCATTGGATTATAACCCAAAGGGCAGTAGGGGAATTGGCAGACCCAAGATAACATGGAATATAACTGTGCTCATATAAGATAAATAAATAATAGTTTTAAAAAACTAAAAGAACACGCTTTATTAGAAAACTAAAAAATGAAAAATAATTTTAATTTCCAATACGCTTGGGATAAAATAAAGTGGTCAACAAAAAAAATCATCTCCAACACATATAGAACAAAATTAGAGTTATCAACAAAAAGAGAATAATTTTACCATCAAAAGCGTGGGGTGCTCTATATCAATTAATACATTTGATAATAAACAGATATTGGTAAGCTATCTAAGAAGAAAATATAAAAATCATAAAAAAGCACCCCACGCTTTTGATGGTAAAATTATTTTCTTTTTGTTGATAACTCTACTTTTGTTCTATATGTGTTGGAGATGATTTTTTTGTTGACCACTTTATTTTATCCCAAGCGTATTGGAAATTAAAATTATTTTTCATTTTTTAGTTTTCTAATAAAGCGTGTTCTTTTAGTTTTTTAAAACTATTATTTATTTTTTATTTTTTAGTTTTAATATTTTACAGAATAAGATAAAAATGTAAATATCTTTAAATTCGATACTATTGTAGTATGAGCTAAAAGTAATACTCTTCTATAAAAAAAAAACCTCCCAGCCGGATTTGAACCAGCGAAGTATGGATTACAGAAATTATATACCACTAAGAGTTCACTACTCTACCAACTGAGCTCTTACAAGGATTCACTAAAAACTCGACAAGTCCGCAACCTATTATACCAGTTCTAATTTTTTTGATTTTCGGATGATTCTGGCGGATTTTAGAAAGAAGATACGAAATTATTGTATTGTCACGGGTCCACTACACGTATACAAAGTTTCAAGTCGATCCAATGTTTCTAAGTGGGTGAAAATCGCGTTGAAAGATTCCGTTACATTGATACAAAAACACTTTTTTTTTCTGATGATTATGGCCAGGATTTTAGAAAATAAATATGAAATTATTCTATTGCCACGGGTCCTCTACAAGTATACAAAGTTTCAATTCGATCCAATGATTTTAAGTGGGTGAAAATCGCGTTGAAAGATTCCGTTACATAGATAGATAGATAGATAGATAGATAGATAGATACAGGTCAAGCTAATATAAAGCGTGTTAAAAAGAAGGCAAGACTTGGAATGAGGTCAAGGAGCTGGCCGGGAATACAGTCAGATTTGTTTAATTGCTTATATATGTTGTTCCATCTTTGTTTTGCAGGCCTCATAAATGAGTAATTGACGTTACATAAAATTTGAATTGAATTGGTACCCAGAATAAGTTCGTAACCATTTTTCTCAAGTTGAGTTTTACTTGGAAAAATAGATGTTAATGGCATGTGGGATATTTTTCCATGCAAAAATCAACTGTAAAAATAGGGTTACAACCTTGTTCTGGTAGACGATTTAATTGATATGCATTAGAGATAAGTAAGTGTAAATTTTAACTCTTAGAGAATGACGCCACACATAAAATTCCCAGAACTGTCTTCTTCTTGCCAAAGACGAGTCACCAATTCAGTAGCTCTGGTTCCACGAATTTATTTTATTGCATTTGACTGTAAAAACAAATCCCATAATGTTTCAATTTTCAAAGCATTGCGATATCATTGATGAGCTTATTTCTATATTTCAATGTTAGTTTGACATAATAATGACTCGATTTCATAGTACGATCGTATCAAGAGCAATACCATAATATTTTTCATCTGTCGATCTCAGAGAGACGAACTCGCACCTGGTATTTTAAAAGACTGCTTAGATATTATAAATTTTACTATAGTACGTATATTACGATGTGAGATTGGGAAATGGTTTTTACAGAATCGAGGAAAATGTTTAAAAACCGAGCCATATCGTGGTTTTTAATTTCCGAAATTCCGTAAAACACTCCACAAAGTCGGTGCGTTGTACTTTTTTTTTTTTTGCTCGAATGGATTTACACCAAGACAAAATATCGTAAAACATAAATCTCTTTGTTGAAAATATTTGGCGTTTATTATAACCAATTGACTAACGTTAACAGTGTGGGCAATGTTAATTAATTGAAACAGGGGGCCGTGAGACCAATTTAGTGATACAATGGCAGCAAGTACATATTTATTGTTTTATATTGTTTCAAATAAAGTTCAATTCGTTTAAAATGCAATAAATTGTTTCGTATTATGCATATTAACACTAGCTCTTGGATATTTTTTTTTCTAAATACATTGTACGTAGTATACATAGAGGGCAGTGGTTTTACTTCCCACGCACGTGTTTGTAATATGTAATATTACAGTATAGTTACTTAGGTTGGCAACCCTGAAATGTAGGATGTTAAACTTTGAATCATGGTCGTCATTGCTGTAAGTACGACAATACACAGTATCGCGCAAAAAAGAATATTGACCCTTAAATTGATAAACACTTATTTGTCTTGTCAGTTATTTAAATATGGCGGACCGCAGTGAAAATGAAATTGTGCATAACTGTCATCGTTAGGTATATTGTCGTAAGATGCAAATTTAAAATATGTACATTTTTGGCAGGTTGCGTCCTCAACTATGTTCACATTTAACACAGTTGAGGACGACGGCACCTGCCGAAAATGTACATATTTTAAGTTTGTATCTTACGACAATTCACCTCAAGGAGAATTTGATATGAATTTTATTATTAGTGAAGATATATTGTGTAATTCGACCAGCTTCATGGGCTAGTGGTTAGCGTTTCTGACTACAGTTCATGAGGTCCCGGGGTCGATTCCCGGTCAAGCCATGGGAATTTTTCCTGTGGTTGCCCATGGTCTGGAGTTTAGGTTAAGAACACTCCTGGTGCTTCATTATCATTTTTCACCCATCACATCATCTGGGTAAGGTAACTCCGCCTTCCAGATGCCCCAACCTAAGAAATTGACTACAATTCCACCAATGCTAGGGGAGAAAGCCAGAAATGTCATAAAAGGCAACCTGGTGGCATTAGAAAAAAAATTGTGTAATTCAATACACATTTAAGCAATTTATTCGCGTTCGTATTATTTTGTTTTATTAGAATATTAAATAAATTAAACGAATTGAAGTATCTCAACTTATGGGTTAATAAAATGAAATTACGGTGCTTATTTTATATGATATCGTTTAAATGAATTCATTTTTATGTAGCAATATTTTGGTAGAATGACTTTCCTTGTTCTGTAGCTTACAAATAAGAAGTATTTGCGAGTCAGATTCGAACATTTCCGATTTTTTTTTTTCATAATTTCTGACAATTTCGTTTCGACAATGGTTCAGTGAAAGTCAGCCGTGATTAGGTCAAACTAGCACGAGTTGAATTGGATTGGTTAATATTCAATACCTTATCGAATGCACAAAATTGTCTCCAAAATTGGTGACATTATAAAACACCACTCATTTGTCTTTTTTTTTTACTGAATTGTAGTACTTTTTTTTATTGAATCTCCAATAATGCTAACCCCATTTCACCATCCGGTATGTTAGGGTTTCAGTTACAACTTACTTACTTACTTACTCACTGGCACTATCGAACCTGAAGGTTCATCGCCGCGCGGACATAAGCTCTCCATACATCCCTATCCTGAGCTAATGCTTTCCAATCATTCCCTGTATAATCTACTTCCCTCAAATCATAGTTAATGTTGTTTTCCCACCTCATTCTTGGTTTACCAACTGGGCGTTTTCCCTCTGGCTTTCCTACAAGAAGCTTCCATGCATGTTCTTTCATTCCCCATACGCGCAACATGTCCTGCCCATCGCAGTCTACGAGACTTAACTGTTCTTATTATATCTGGCTTCCTATAAAGACCATGTAGTTCATTGTTATGTAGTCTTCTCCATTCACCTGTCTGTTCATCTCTCTTTGGTCCAAAAATTTTCCTAAGAACTTTATTCTCAAATACTCGTAATCTCCTTTCCTCCCTTAAAGTAAGAGTCCATGTTTCGCACCCACATAATATAACTGGTAGAATAACAGTTTTATATATTTTCAGTTTAACGTTTTTTGAAAGGAGTTGGGACATCAAGAGTCTCTGCAATGCATAATAGCACGCATTTCCAGAATTGAGCCTATGTTTAATTTCTTTGTGCATCTCATTCCTATTTGTGATTGTTCCTAGGTATTTGAATTCAGCCACTTCCTCAAAATTTCCCTCATTTGTCATTAGCTGTTTATTTCCATTACATACTGAATTTCTACGTGTTTCAGTTACAACATAATTAATTATTTACATATTTTACACTAATTCTAGCGTTACATATCAGTAATAATGTAATGTAATATGAACAAATTGATTAATTAACAAACCAAAAACTAACTCAAAATCGTAGCATACGTCTCTACCGATATATACGCACTTTAAAATGTATTTTTCTAGGAGGAAACAAGTAACTTAAAATTAATATAGGCCCTATGTTTTTCTTCATATTTTGCTTAGAGAATTGACTTGAACTTCGAAAAATATACTCTAGAAATGAACAATAA
>JASPKZ010005307.1:0-202500 GCA_030220185.1 Diploptera punctata | reverse complement strand
TGAGCGAGGAGAAATACGACTGTCATTGGTTTTAAATCAAAATTCATTGAAACGTGATTGGTCATTGTCTCCCATTTGGGACATGAGTTAAATAGTCATTATTATTATTACTTATTATTATTGTTATGTCCCGCGCCGTAGCCGAGCGGTTAAGGTAGGACGCCTTGGCGCAGAGCTACGGGACTTGCGCTGGTTCGAGTCTCCATGGGGGAAGAAATTTTCTCATGGTATTTCGGCCAGTATGGGACCGGTGCCCACCCAGCATCGTGAGGCAATTGGGTAGCTACAATAAGTAGCGGCTCCAGGTTGAGGAACCAGCTATAACGGCTGGGGGACTCGACATGCTAACTACATGTCACCCCTACACTGGCTGTTGATCATCTACCTCTGTGATTGACACATGTGGATGTGAAGAGCCAGCAGCCGGCTGGTAAAAGGGCAACCGCTGAAAAGTGGAAAGACCCTCAATCGGAAATTATTGTTATTATTGTCATTGTTATTATTATTATTATTGTTATTATTATTATTATTATTGTTATTATTATTGTTATTATTATTGTTATTGTTATTATTATTGTTATTATTATTATTATTATTATTATTATTATTATTATTATTATTATTATTATTATTATTATTATTAATGTAAGCATTAGAAATGTTAATTTGCAAGCAATCCACGCTTCTTCTTATGCTTAAGAGAAATATTGTTGTACGCGTCAACCCCCTAGGTCTTGATGAGAAGTACTTAGTATGTACGCTGTACTGTAAATTCCTTATAACAGTAGGGGGCCCAATTAGGAACATACTTGGGAGAAATGGGTTAACCTTGGTGTAATTGATTGAAGCTTCGCAATTAGTTAAGTTGTTCCCACGCGGGAAAGTAACAACGCCACGACTTGACCTGTGTGACGTCACTACTAATATGCAACTTTATTTATTGAATGCGGAAGTTAGGTATCTGGAACTGGAAACCCTAGTTTTCATTTTGTTATGTCATAACACTTCTTTTATCAAAGGGCAAGCGAAAATATCTCCGATCCCGCCACTTCACATACTCATCTTATGTCTACCCAGTCATCATCATTACCACCACCATCCTCTTATCGTATCCTCCTTTCGGAAGGTCGATTCCAAACATGCCTCCAATCACCACTAATTTTCCAATCTCTCCTTCTTTTTTGTTCTTCCCAGTCGTATCCTCTTTCTTGTAAACTTTTCTTCACTGCTTTAAAATGTATGAAAGAATTTTGGCCAGAAGATTAAATGAAGTAATAGAAAAACTTTAGAGAAGAACAACATGGCTTCAGAAGCGTAAGATCAACGGTGGATTTAATCTACTATGTAAGACACTTAATTGAGAAGAAATGGGAATATGGAGCACAATTATACATTACCTCCATTGATTTTGAAAAGTCGTAAGATGGTGTTGTACATACAAAAATATTTGATGACTTACATCATTTATCTACCCAGTAAGTAAGTTAATATGTACCGGTATCATTCTTTTTTTTTCACCTATATATCAGTCACGTAAAACTATCCCCAGTATATTTACGACAAATTGAAAGATGTCACTAAAGGGATAGGTTATTTTTTATATCACATTAGGGGTTATACTAACAAGGGAACAATTAACCATTGCATTGCGAAAACTACCCTGAAATTTCCCCCAGAGAAACGTTGTGATGTACCAACACCGTGTCTAAAAAATGATCTGCCGTTTTTAACTGCATGACACAGAAATCGAACAATGGCAACCCACTGTACGCAGCAGCAGATAGAGATCCCTGCTTGATTATGAGCGAATTGGAGTGAGGCGAGACGCAGCAGGAAATGAGGGTTATCCAATCTACTAATTCAGGAGTTGTATTATCTCCCTATAGTTTCATTAGAGATTTGGCGTTGGATTTTAGTTCCTTGCAGTTAAAAGCGGCAGATATTTTTGAACGCGGCCTCAGTATATCACAACGCTTCTCTGGAAGAAATTTCAAGGTAGGTTTTGGGATGAAATGGTTGACAATTTCCTTGTGAGGTATTTTTAAGCTACATAATATAGTCCTATACAGGAATATAGAGGGATCATGGACAAACAATCTGAGATAAAGAATCGAGAATCACTGACACAGAAAAAGGACAGGATTGAAAATAAATATACACTATTTATTGGGAATATATTCACTATTTAATGTTCTTGTTAAGCATAAAACTTTATTACAGAGATAGAATTTTGACTGTTACAAGCAAGAATTACTTAGTGTTTTCTGCATAGTTAAGAACATTCAGTGGCATTGTAGCCTCAAGATCATTCAGCCCATTTTTTCAAAATAATGACGGAATTCAAACCAGAAGAGTAGAAAATAAAAAAAAACAGAAATTGTAAAAAAAATCGAAATTGATATCTTATATGAATATTATTTTAATTAATCATCATGATCCAGGGATTAAACCAGTTGGCTCGTTACGGTTTGATGAAAGCTAGAATTGTTAAAATTTGTTCAGACCATCTTCTGTGTGGACGTCCAACATTTCTCCTTCCGTGCTGTTTGTAATTTAACAATAATTTTGGAAATCTTCCTTCTGGCATTCTATCAATATTTCTTTCCAGTCGTTCCTATATTTAATTATTCGGTCTGTAAGTCTGAAAATATTTAGTTCCTTTCTTATATCTTCTTTTCTTATCGATCAGAGTAGGCCTATATTCTGCTATATTTCTTAAAAATCGCATCTCAGCTGCTTCCAATCTTTGTTCTTGTCTTTTAGTGATCGTCCAACATTCTGATCCATACATCAATGCAGAAACATCCGTTACTTTATAAAATTTAATTTTTGTTTTTTTCTTGAGTTTTTAAGGGTTCTTTTAATAGTGCCACACATTAGATAAAATTTATTTACTTTGTTTAAATTAACATTTTTTTAATTCTTATTTATTTTAATTATTTTTTTAATAAATGTGGGATATGAAAATTTTGTTATCAGTACTTTTTCTTGATTTTAATTTTCAGCCTAGAAAAGCATTAGGAAGATCATCCAGGAAATGCCACTCCAATTTAAAACATCCTCAAAAGTTGCTCAAAATCATGAAAGTTTTCCAAAAGTATTAAAACATGTTAAGACTTTCTTGTCGGTTATTTTCCTATCAAATGCTTAAATTAATTTCATTTTAAAGTAAAGTAATCCCACAACAGGCCCGGAGGCCCTTGGGGTAGTGGGAGGTTAAGGCTCCCACTTTTTCTAGACAATCGGAACTTTATGTCAGCCGGGTTGTCAGCCATGCGTGACGGCCGCCTTTACCCCCAGAACAAGAGTCTGGTACCCATTTCCGTTAGAGGCTGAGTCGACCCCAGGTCTATAGTGCCGCCAGAGGGTTTGGGTCAGTTTAAAAATCCTGGCCCAAACGGGACTTGAACCCTCGACCCTCCGGCTTGTAGCTCAGTGCCTTAACCACTACGCTACGGCTATAAGTGTAAAAATAATTAAAAAGAAATTATGGATGAAATAATTGTATACATAAATAGTTTATTAATAAGCCTAAATCATGTAACAGTATTCAACAAACTCGTCTTCATAAATTTATTATTTTTACAAATTAGGCCTACCTCAGGGGTCCTGACCTAGGGGATATGTGGATGGTGACCACAAGGTTCCCATGCTGAGCAAAACATTCTTCCACTTACTTGTGTTTTGCACTCTTTTAACTTTTACTATCTAACCTCTCTTGATTAACTCTTGTTTTTTCGACCCCGACGCTATTAGGGCATCCGAGGGCTAGGGAGTCTTTCCTTTCTACCATTTCTTCTTTCCTATATTTTCTTTTCTTCTCCAGAAATGCCTGACTAGAGGCTATAAGATAGCAGCCCCATCACTGGTCTTGCCTTCCTTTTGGCCAGCAACCAATCGAGGGGACTATTAGTATGCTTTCAACTCTTATTCGAGAATTTCCCGGAAAACGCTGGAGGGAAAATTTTCTATAGGAACGTAACAGGCCTTGGCCTAATACTTGGAAGGAAGAAGAAGATAGTAGGCCTAATATAATAGATGTACTAATGCAATTTCATGTACTGAAAAGTTTCACTTAATTCTATTTACTGTAAATCAAATAAAGCTGTTGGTTGTTCTCGTTATTCTTAAAAACTATTATTATCATAGAAATATAATGTTGTATTCATATTTAAGTTCTTCTGTCGTACCAATATAAATAAATAAATAAATAAATAAATAAATAATAAATAAAGCCTGATATGTCCCTTTAGGGCAAAGGCCTCCCTGTACAGGGGTTAAGCTCTATTTGAGAGTGTCACCCGGTGAGCTACTCCGTGGTGAGAAGTTGACTTGGATGTAGCACTTGGTTTGTATACACTGTCTGTTCTGTGATTAGTTAATACACAGTTGGCTCTCCATCGTTCTCCATCTTTTCCTGCATCTGGCGACTCTGGACCATTGCGCCCCTGCTCGTTCTTTGAAGATGTCAGCCCATCGTCGTCTTGGTCTTCCGCGCTGTCTCTTGCCTGTGTACGGGTCCCACATGGTTGTTTTTATTGTCCACCTGTCGTCCTGTATTCTTGCGACGTGGCCTCCCCACTTCCATTTTTTCCTGATGGCTTGTTGTGCGGGATCAGTTGTTGAGGATATCGCTTGAAGTGTTGTATTCGAGATATAGTTCCTGAAAAGTTTTATGTCTACTGCTGGATAAACTTCAGGACTAGCCAGACATTCAGGTGTGTTTGTTGTAGTTTCTCCAATTATCCATGATGTGACAGGCCTAGAAATCTCTTGGCCTACAAGTCTGCTGCTGGCCTCATATCCACATGTGTTACTGCTAAACTAAACAAAACTTGATATAACTTTTTTCCTACTGTTTTACCCTTTCATTTTTTGTTGGATTATTAGGCCTACCTTGTTAGATCGAAGCTACATTTTACCGCCTTTAATAGTTGTAATAATAATAATGATAATAATTATAATGATAATAATAATAATGATAATAATAATAATAATAATGATAATAATAATAATAATGATAATAATAATAATAATGATAATAATAATAATAATGATAATAATAATAATAATAATGATAATAATAATAATAATAATGATAATAATAATAATAATAATAATAATAATATTTTTTCATTAGTAATTTCTCTACAATACAGTAGCTTTCCCTCAACACGTTGTAAATTTTACTCCTCTGTACATCCCTATTCTATGAATCACTCTCTGTTAATCCTCTCTACATCATACTCCTATGCACTCCTTGAACCGACTGTTCTTTTGATCACCCCTTTCTCCTGTTGCCCTCCGCATAAAAATTTAATATCATCTTTGGTATCCTGCCATCTAACATCCTCTGTATGTGACAAATTCATTTCAGTCGTCTTTCTTTAACAACTTGTAGAACATATTTTTTTCTGTTGTTGATATTATTATTATTATTATTATTATTTTTATTTTTAAGGGACGAGAAAATAATAATAATAATAATAATAATAATAATAATAATAATAATCTTCTTCTTCTTCACTTCACGGGCTAGGCAAAATTGCCTGTGCCGCCTCACAGTTGTTCTGTCCATCTTTTCACTGGCCTTCCTACATTCCTTGAAGCTCTTGGCTCTTGGTAATCACGTTACATTCTTTCTTTCTACATATGTAAACCATGTTTTCTATATTATTTGATTTTCTCATTCAGTGGATATATATTTAACTCTGTTCTTATATCTTCATTCTTTATCAGATCCAATCTTGTGCAGCCTTTTGTTCTTCTAAGGAAGTTCATTTCTGTGCTTTGTATTCTGCTTTGTAATTTTTTGGTCATTACCCAAGTTTCACTCCCATAAAGTAATGCAGGAACTGCCAATGTTTAATAATAATAATAGTTCTTTATTTATACTGGCAGAGTTAAGCCATGAGGCCTTTTCTTCTACTCAGTTAATTCTTACGCATGTGCAATAATTACAGAATACATGGAAAGTTCAATTGTTTCTAATGGCAGCTTCTCCTAGGCCTATATAATTTTTGAGCCATCAAAAAGGAAATTTGAAATGCGGAGAGAAAAAAATTATTTTGAATGTTCTCAAAAAGTTTAGTGAAAAATATCCCACATTAGCCACTTAGGATGCTGTGAAAATAACAACAGAATTTACAGGTGAATTAACATGGATCAAATATTCTGCTCATAATGAAATCGCAGAGAAGGTAGCTATATCTATCGAAATCATGGAAAAGCGTAAACGTCTGATTATGTAGGCCCATATATAATTTTTTGTCATAAATAATAAATGGAAGTTACTAATTAATGGTACCATCTTATCTTGTATTCAGTCTTATTTCCTGTAAAATGAGACGTAGCCTAAGAAAAATGATGCTATCATTGACACGTTCATTGGCAATTCACTCATATGGCGGGTGAAACAGAACCACGGTTCCCCCAATACACGGAGTCGGCAGAGTAATACCATATGCAAGTTTGTTTGCAGTATACATCTGTAACTTAGCTCGAATACAGTATAGAGGAAGTGAGATATATATATATATATATATATATATATATACACACACATATATATACTAGAAGTCCCGGCCACGCGTTACTGTGGCTAAGGTATACGTTAAAAATTTAAATTAAGTTACTGTCTTTCAGTCAGATTACTCAAAACTAATACTTACACACGAAATTAATAATACTGAAAATAAAATAAACACTGAACATACTTAAATTATGAAGTAATCAATATTTGTAATTCAATTGAAATTCGCGGTTGCAAAAAAAAGCACAGCTATCTGGATCTCTCTTTGTTAAATAATAAACCAATTACCTTACCAAATTACCTTACACCTCCATCTTTTAGAATCGTATGGAACTCACAGATAATTACACCGCCATCTGTTAGAATCGTATGGAACTCACAGATAATTATAACTCTTTGTTAAATAATAAACAAATAATTTGCAATAAAAATAATGCGACTATAAATTTAGTTATAAACTATCCTAAGTCTCAAATTGGATCAAACTGCACACAGTGTGCAAAATTTTATTAAAATCGGTTCAGTAGTTTAGGATTCCATCGCGGACAAACAACGTGACACGAAATTTTTATATATTAAGATATTGGCTTTAAAGCCACCAAATAGTGAAAATGTTGAAAAATGGCAAAATAATTGGTGTTTTCTATGACCGTTACCATGTTGTGTCGTGTCGGAGGCGAGACGTGTCCCTGAGGGCTTACTGTGGAGACGACTGAATGGTGGACCATGGTGTACTTAACATTATGCACATTGTGCGCTCTTCATTATCATTTGCTCTTTAATAACTTTGATTCTTCAGGATCATTTTCATGTAAACATTTTTATTGTAAGAGCAAAATTGAGTTCGTGATGTAAGAGTATTACTGCATAAACTTTAATACTGCATGTGCTTTTCTGTTCCCATTTTTTTACGTTTTCCAAAACTTAAAATGCCCCTTACGATGCAATTTTAATGCTATCAAAGTGAAATTTTGTGGTTACACTCCCCAATATATACTAACTCATATTTACTGTGCAGTTACTAGTTTAAGGCACATGTGTTCTTTTAAATGGAGATGGAAATGTATGAGAGTGGATATAATTTGTTTTAATGAAAAATAAGCAGTAGCCTCCCTTTATGAATGTCTTTTTGCATAGCAAATCTGTTTAGTGGAATCATAAAGACTCTGAATCTCAAATTTCATGTGAAAATATTTAAAAATGCATCGTAAGGAACACTTTTTAGAAAATATTAAAAGTATAGATTTAGAAAATCATAATTCTGAAAATAATCTACTTATAAACACCAAACTTCACAGAATCGCTTCTATAAGCACATAATATAGGGCTACTCAGAAAGAAATAACAGACTTCAAACAATTATTTATTCCAAACTACAAAAAAATATAAACACAATTCCATCGTTTCTGGAAAGAGAAGAGTTCAAATTTCACTATTTTATGAATTCAATATGATCACCATGTGTTACACGACAAATATCAAAACGCTGGCTCATTTCTTGTCACACACAAATCAGCTGGTCGAATTCACAGCTTCAACAATTCGATGTCGCAGATTTTCAATAGTGTCAGGCATAAGGGGGATAAAAGCACGGTATTTTACGTAACCTCACAGATTAAAATCACACGTGGTTAGGTCTGGTGACTTGGGAGGCCAATGCGGCCGTGATCGCAACTTCAAGCAACAGTGTCATTACGGCCGTGATCGAAACTTCACACTTTTCTCTTTCTAGGAACTTTGGAATTGTTTCTATTTTTTTTGTAGTTTAGAAGAAATAAATATTTGAAGTATGTTCCTTCTTTCTGAATAGCCCTGTATTTAATATATAAAAATGTTTGTTTGTTTGTTTGTTCGTTCGTACTTTATGCGCGGCCATACCGTTGATCCGATTGTGATGAGGCTTTTTCAAAAATGTTCAGGACATTCCCGCGATGAATTTAGGCTATAAGAGAGTTGTGAGACTCAACTCCTACACCCTTAAAAATCGCCCTTTGTAGTGGAAAATGATAAAAAATAGCTCTTTGGACGCTTAAATGGCTTACGCTGACTAAACCAAAACAAATACACAAAATTAATGTACACAGAATTGAATATCTCAAAATGCTCTACAAAAAAGTCTGCGACAGCGTATGTTTATCTCTTAGGGGTAATTCAGAATAACCATTTTTGTTCATAGATGCCAAGAAGATCGACACAAATACATAGCAGATTCCTGTGCAAGCTTAGCAGCACATGGCGGATATTCTTTTACGAATAACTCACAATAAGGAATTTTGTATTTTAGCCCATTTATGCCAAGAAGATCGAGATAAGTAGATTCCCGGGAAACGCCGGGTAATCAGCACGGGGAATCCTAAAATAATTACGATGTACATTTATAATTATTTTTCATTTTTCTTATTCAACTAATCATAAGAAGTACATTAATTTATGTCTTTCAGCTCATTTATGCCAAGAAGATCGGGATGAGTAGATTCCCGGACAACGCCGGGTAATCAGCACGGAGTATCTAAAAAATATAAATTTATAACTATTTTTCCTTTTACTTATTTAACTAAACATAAAAGCACATTAATTTTCATTTATTTAGGCGTAGCAGCGCACATCGGGTATTGCCTAGTATGTGATAAAAAGTTTAAAGCATCATCATCATCATAGTACATTCACGAATTTAGGCCATTTGTTGACCTGTTTAGGCCTGAAGAGAAACACCATCCAGAAGCCTTTTGAATGGACATTCTGGTCTTCTTCCTGCAGGTTGATATCTTAACATTTGTTTGGGTATGCTGTGGTCTTCCATTCGATGAACATGTTGAATCCATCTTGGCTTATAATCAGAAATTTTGTTTTCTAAAGATTCCATGTGTAATTCTTCTAAGATGTCTTTTTTTTTTGTGATCTAGTGGTGTGTATCCTGTAGTCCTCCGATGGTATCTCATTTCAGCAGATCTAAGTCTCTGTATATCGTTCTCTTTCATCGCCCATACTTCGCTACCATACAAAAGAGTTGAAAGTGCCAGTGTTTTATACACTTTTAGTCTTGAATGTTTTTGGACTGACTGTGGTTTGAAGATAGAATTTATTAACACTAAAATTCTTATAGTTTACATATTTTTGCATTTACATCAAAGCAATGATATGAAAACAAAAAACTTGAATTTCACCAGTCGGTCTCCTTAAAAATTAAGTTGGCATGGTAATAATTTAGCAAACAGAAGTTTATGCAATAATGCGGTGAATACCAGAGTAACCACGACAACATATTGTATAACTGTTCGTGCGATTCGCGTCGTGACATGTTGTAATGTATATATTAATCACTAATATTATCCTCAGAAATGGAAATAATATCAGCATTGTGTAATATTGTTATTAACTCTCTAAATGCTTTCTCTGATCCTCATTTCAGCAGAATCTCATTACTGAAATTAATCGACTCTATCAGATTACAATAACTAGAGAATCCTCTTTGCTTCTGAAACTATTGCTGTCATTTTGAAACATTTGTTTTGTAGACTGAGGTTAGGCGAAAGTTCATTAATCTTTTGCATCGAACTTTGTGTCATATGAAACCACAATCAAACCGCGTTGGTTAATAAATTATATTAGAAACAATATATGATGAGTGATGATGAGAAATGTTATTTGTATAATGAAGTGAAGTAACAAAGGCAGATAGTAAACAAATAGAGGTGCTGAAATGAAGATGTTGACAGCAATAGCAGGATACCAAAGGACCGATAAAAAGAAAAACGAAGATATAAGATCAGAACTTAATATATTTAATCTCTGTGAAAGAATAAAATATTATCAAAATGCTTACCTTCAGCACGTATTACGAATGAATGAACAGCGCATACCAAGAAGAATGTACTATTATAAACCAAAATGGAGAAGAATGTTGGGAAGACCATTGAAGAGATGGAAGGACCAATTCGACCTATAATGAGATCGGAACAGGTCATTGGGCTTAATCGTTGTTGTTGTTGATGATGATGATGAAGAAGTGATAAAATTAAATTTAAGGGAGAAATTTTAATATTTATACGACTATATTTTCTAAAAAAAATTAGTCATTGTGTAAGTTGATTCAAGAAATTTAATACCAACATTACAATCTGTACAATACCGTAGATTTAATGTTTTATGGTTTTCATAGATATAATAGAATTATATTCAGCAGCCATTTTAGCTGTATATAGTGTGAAATATTTTAATATTCTAAGGTTTTTTGAAATATCCAAATCGCATGTCATGTTTCGTATTCTAAATTATACCTTGAAAATGAATATTTACTTGTAAGTATTCTGACTCCAGCTTTTTGGAAGAGCTTTTTTTTTTATTTCAAGCAATGAAAATTGTTTTGTTCGTTTGTTCGTTTACTGTTTACTGTTTTTGTTTGTTTTCTGTTCGTTTACTGTTTACTGTTTTTGTTTGTTTTCTGTTCGTTTAAAAAACTTACTCTCCACATTTCGTTAGCAGTAGATAAAATGCGTAAAGTTTACAAACTTGTGTGTCTTTGAAATATTCTCTCTTTTAATAAACATTATTTCAATCAGTCCAGAATTCATATACCTATAGTAACATTGTCCACCGCTGTGGTCTCGAGGTAGCGTGCTGCCTTGTCACGCAGCGGGCCCGGGTTCGATTCCCGGTCGGGGCAGTTTTTCTGGGTGAGGTTTTTATCGGGGTTTTTCCTCACCTGTAAGACAAATGTCAGGAAAACTTTAAGGCCGAAACGGTCCCCGAAATCATATGACCATCATCATCATAATCGTCCTTATCATTATCATCATCATCATCATCCTTCACCGGTGTGGAAAGCAACGGGAAGCTACCACACCTACACAATTCCCTAGTAAAGTGATCCCACAACAGGCCCGGAGGCCCTTGGGGTAGTAGGAGGTTAAGGCTCCCACTTTTTGTAGACAATCGGCACTTTGTCAGCCGGGTTGTCAGCCGGGTTGTCAGCCCTGCGTGACGGCCGCCTTTACCCCAGAACAAGCGTCTGGTACTCATTTACGTTAGAAGCTGAGTCGACCCCAGGGTCATAGTGCCGCCAGAGGGTTTGGGTCAGTTTAAAAATCCTGATCCCAACGGGACTTGAACCCTCGACCCTCCGGCTTGTAGCTCAGTGCCTTAATCACTACGCTACGGCATGCCCTCAATTCCCTAGTAAAGCTGCAAATATAGCATGAAAATGCTATGATTGCAGTGAAGGACCTGCCTTCAGGCAGAATTACTATGGATGGATGGATAGTAACATTATTAGGACAAAAATCTGATGACTTTACCTTAAAAATGACAGTCGTATTACAATATTTATAGCTTAGAACAGTTAGTTTTTTTTTTATCTTCGCATTTTTTGGGGGAAACAATTATTTTTATATTTTCTGGCATTTGGCCATTTTTAGTTGTTCTAAATTTAAACCTTTTTTTAAAGCTTCCCAACTTCACATAAAAAGAAACAAACACCCGTCCAGGAATCCAGGATATCTATCCCTATTTTTTTAAATTTGTACAGTATTAACTTTCCCGCCCACTATGAAGAAATTAACAGTGGATATAAAACAATAAAGTTGCAAATGTTATGAGGCGAATATCTCTTGCTGATTATCAATTAAATCTAAGGGATCTAGGGATATTACAATGCTTTCATTATGCTTCAACAATTTATTTTGATGTGTACTATATATAATATATAATATAACAGAAACAGAAAATTACCTTCTTTTAATAAATAAATTAATCAGTGCAAAATTCACATTCTGCACTTTAATTAACATTATTATAAAATGAAATCTTAGAGACACTTAAATATATATTATGTTCGTTGAAATGACGTAATTCTATGAAAATAGTTCAAGTAACGACATATTTTAAATAAAAAAACTAATTTAACTCTATTACGAATATAACAACTGTCATATAATAACAATAATTTATATTAATAATTTTTAAAATAGTTGGTTACGCTTGTACTACTTTCAGAGCATAAATACATTTTTAATTTTGCCTATAGGGTATATTGTCAAATTAAAGGCATTTAAATGCCTTGCTCTGATTATTATGATTTGAATTCGCTTATAGGCTACAATCAGACCTCTAGAATAATTAGTATAGAGTACAATGGAAAGATACAGGGTGGGAATAACTGTCAGTTTGATAAATGACACATCACGTAACAGTATGTCACTTTCCGCTATTAATCCAACAATCAATGAAGACTTTCCGAGAAGGTGGCGCGTTCACTTTCTCACTCATCGAATTGTTTCGCAACAATGTCATATTGCAATGTGCACAATCACTGTAATTAATGTTGTGTACAGTAAGTGGACTCTACAGATGTCAAATAATTTTAGCACATTGTAAGTTCCGAAAAGTGTCATAGGTACTATAGGTAGACCTTCTTTCAGGGCAGAAACCAGGTGCATCATTCCCAATAAAATTAATAACAGAGACTAATGGCCTTGGAAAACAGTTAAAATGATGGTCCAAGTTAGTAAAATATATTTTTTTTCAAATGTCCCAGGTTTGTCTTTCGACATTCCTGGTTTCTCTCCTGACATGGTGGCGTACTTTTAACCCACATCTGAGGTTGGGGCGTCTGGAAGACGGGGTTACGTTACCCCGATGATATGATGGGTGATGATGATAATGGTGCGCCAGGAGAGTCCTTAATCCTAAGTTTAACCTAAGATGAATATGAATGATGATGATTGCGATGGCCATATGATTTCGGGGACCGTTTGAGCCTTAAAGTTTTCCTGACATTTGTCTTACAACTGAGGAAACACCCCGATAAAAACCTCACCCAGAAAAACTGTCCCGACCGGGATCGAACCCGGGCCCGCTGCGTGACTAGGCAGCACGCTACCCCGAGATCACAGCTGTGGACAGTTAGTAAAATATTAAATTGGACATCCGTCCATCCATAGTAATTCTGCCCGGGGGTAGATCCTTCACTGCAATCATAGCATTTTCATGCTCTGCTTGTAGCTTTACTAGGTAATTGTAGGTGTGGTAGCTTCCCGTTGCTTTCTACACCGGTGAAGGATGATGATAATGACGATTACGATGATGATGATGGCTATATGATTTCGGGGGACCGTTTGGGTCTTAAAGTTTTCCTGACATTCGTCTTACAGGTAAGGAAATCCCGATAAAAACTTCACCCAGAAAAACTGCCCCGACCGGGGGTCGAACCCGGGCCCGCTGCGTGACAAGGCAGCACGCTACCTCGAGATCACAGCGGTGGACAAATTAGACATATTTATTTTTAATTCTTATTGGACGATTGCCTGTTGGCCAACTTGTCTCATCTCTCAAAAAAAAAAGTTAAACTGAAAATATATAAAACTGTTATTCTCCCAGTTATATGAATGTGAAACAAGGACTCTTACTTTAAGGGAAGAATAAAGATTACGAATATTTGTTAATAAAGTTCTTAGGAAAATGTTTGAACCAAAGAGAGATGAACAGATAGGTGAACGGAGAAGACTACGTAAAAATGAGCTACATGATTTTATGGAAAACCATATAGATTAACATTTAAGTAACGTAGACTCCGATAGACAGGACGTGTAGTACGAATGAGGAATGAAAGAGGGACATAAAAGCTTCTTGTATGGAATACCAGAGGGAAAACGTCCAGTTGGTAGACAAAGAATGAGGTAGAAGAAAACATTCACCATGATTTAAAAGAACTAGATTATACATGAGCTGATTAGAAAAAAAAGCTCAGGATAGGGATGTATGGAGAGCGTATGTCTGCTCGGCTATGAACCTACGTGTTCGATAGTGCCAGTGAGTTAGTTAGTTACGTCAATCAAAGGGTGGACGATCAGCCAGCCATTATAGGGGTGACGTGGGATTGTATGTCATAATAACTTGATAAAATTATCATAATTAAGATAAACCACATTAATGCAATGCAATATAGTTTTCTTCGTATCTTAAAATACACATTTATCGTTTAGGTAAGTCTAGCACTGGTCATCTCTAGATTCCAAGTAACAACTTGTGCAGTTGAAATATGAATTTACGACATCCACATAAGAATGGCCTAACACCCACTCTCCCAGTTGACCTTTAAATACCTGATGTAGATTTTAAAGTTTTTCGTAGAAAGTCTGTACTCTATTCTTGTTTGAAACTTTATAGATGTAATATTTGTCTAAGATAATTATTATACTTTCTGTGATTTATATAATGTATTTGTTTCTCTCTTTCACTTTTAAGAGAGAATTGAATAATATAAATCAGTTCTAGGCAGAAATATATCTAGAAACACTTATATCAAACTAACAGCAAAACTTTAATATCATAAACTGTGTTAACATATGCTTGTGAAAATTGGACAATTAATAAATCCGATAAAAGGAAAATGGAAGTAGCTGAAATGAAAATCTTACATTCAGTGGCAGGCTATACACTGTTAGATAAGAAATATATTGAAGAAATAAGAACTGAATTAAACATCTACAGTGTTAAAGATAAAATTCAAGATTTAACTGGCTACAACATATAGAAAGAATGACACCCAATAGACTCCCACAAATTTTGCTTCACTACCAAACCAAAGGAAGAAGAAATATTGGGCGCCCCATAACTACGATACGGTCTCTTGATATAGAAACACGTCTATGGCCTAACTCCATGACGTAGAAGAATAATGCAGTATTCGTTTTAGTCACTTATAAGCTGGTATAAAATGTTAATGCAATATAGGGATTATTAATAACAATTAGATACAATTGATGGATTGTAGGAGAGACAGAAATCAGGTGTCACACTTCTATTTCGATTAAACAATTGTGGCCGCTAGAACTATAATGGACACACACACACACACATGTATATATAATGATTAAGGTATTTTTCGGTAATAGTAGATAGGATCGGTGAAAATCTCCAAAGTTGTTTCTAAAATAATTTCATGGATCATCTTCAGTGGCTAATTCCGAAGGATATATAACTTTCCTCATTAGAGGTCTACCTCAAGGAAAAAGTGATACAATTAATTTTTGAAATTGGTGAAATACATTTTGTAAATACATTAAAAATTTTCAAATTGTAATTGAAGTATACATACTATAAAGTAGAAATTTTGTAAATATGGTTTCTTAAAATTGAAATTGATCCTCTAATGGCTGCGATGGCAATTTTAGAAAGATACACTCTGCCCAAATATAAGGAATTCCAAAATTTAGCTAAGAATCCTGGTATAGTACCTCTTGCCCCGATCATCAATCCTGTGAGGTTATACTATTTAATTGGTATTTATATTTGTAATATATAATATTTTATTTACATCATTGCTCATTACATAAATTAGTAACACTACATGCTTTAAGTATACGTATATTCAAATTTGCACACTAGTTATACACACATAGGATGTTTCTTACAAATATTGTTTCTGATGATTTAGGTATTTGAAACGTAATAAAGAGAATACAATACCTAAGTCATCAGAAACAATAATTGTAAGAAACCTATATATATGTATAAAAGAGTGTGAAAATACGTAGATACGTATACATAAATCATGTTGTATTACTAATTTATGTAATGGGGCATAGTGTAAGTTATATATATATATATATATATATATATATATGTATATATGGTATGATAAGAAAAATAAATGCCTGGACGGGATTCGAACCCGGATCTCTGAGTCTGTACCTCAGCGTGATATCCATTACACTACCAGGCGAATCCAATTCAAACACTTATTTTTCTTATATAGGCCTATGTATTATACTCTCCATTATTACTAGATGTCGCGAGAACACTGTCTTCACTGCCATCTAGTAGCTGACTATAAAAAGTAAGCAAATTAAAGAGAATATTTATTTTACTTTATAGCAGTGACGCTTTATCGATGTTATAATTAAATGTTTAACATTGAGCAATGCAAGCTTAATATGGTATGATAAGAAAAATAAATGCCTGGACGGGATTCGAACCCGGATCTCTGAGTCTGTACCTCAGCGTGATATCCATTACACTACCAGGCGAATCCAATTCAAACACTTATTTTTCTTATATATGTATTATACTCTCCATTATTACTAGATGTCGCGAGAACACTGTCTTCACTGCCATCTAGTAGCTGACTATAACAAGTAAGCAAATTAAAGAGAATATAGCTTCAATAGCTTCATTCCTTCGGAAGTATTTTTAATTAAACATGTTGCTGTTTATGGAAGTGAGGCCTGGATTCTATCAGAACAAGTGATTGCAATGTTAAATACCAGGGAAAGATACATTTTAAGGAAAATACATGGTATCATTTGTGACCAGGGAATACGACGGATCAGAACGAATACAGAATTATAACTTATGAGATTCTGGGCTATGTGACCGTGGTACAAGACTGTCTGGAAGAAGCACTAGTCTTGGACCACGGTCACAAAGCCTAGAATCTGTTAATATTATGATTGCTGGCCTTGAAAGCCTATATTCAACAGAATTATAATTGTCGCATAACGATTATGCCATTGTTACTGATACCAATCTTAGAACAGAATAATGAAGAGAACTTATAACGTTCAGTATATAAGTTGAGTCAAATTGGCATCGAATATAACTTGAAAATATCCACAAAAAGACAAAAGTAATGGCCCATTGAGGGAAATAGACTGTACGCTCCAAAATAATAACTAACTCATTGGCACTATCGAACCCGTAGGTTTATGACTGCGCGAACATAAGCTCTCCATACATCCCTATCCTGAGCTAATGTTTTCCAATCATTCCTTTATAATTTACTTCCCTCAAATCATAGTTAATGTTGTTCTCTCGCCTCATTCTTGGTCTACCAACTGGGCATTCTCCCTCTGGTTTTCCTACAAGAAGCTTCAATAGTAGAAAATAAAATATTGGAACAAGTATCTAATTTTGATTACCTTGGATGTAATATAAGCTATGGTAGAGACAGAGACTTAGAAACGAATTTGAATAAATTTCAGTCAGTTTGTGGGACAATAAATAGAACTCTCCTCAATAAAACTCGAAAAAACACAACATTAACATTTTTATAAGATAATGGCTGTGTCGGTATTAATGTTCTGTAGTAAGTCTTGGATATTACAGGAAAGAGATAGAAGTAAGATTCAATCGGCTGAAATGAAGTTCCTTCGTAGGGGTAAATTGCTGCACAAAAATAGATCTGATAAGAAACGAAGTTATAAGAGACGTTTTGAATACATAAAACTTAAATGAGAAAATAGAGTAATATAAAGACATTTGAAGAGCCCACCTGG
Organism: Diploptera punctata; assembly: GCA_030220185.1. Taxonomy (NCBI): domain Eukaryota; kingdom Metazoa; phylum Arthropoda; class Insecta; order Blattodea; family Blaberidae; genus Diploptera; species Diploptera punctata. The sequence goes on along the minus strand of JASPKZ010005307.1, from coordinate 184,695 downwards.
ATCGTATGAATAACGAAAGAATCCAAGCACTAGCGTATAACTATCAACCTCAAGGAAGAAGAGATGTGGACGGACGCCCGAGGAAGAGATGGTTCTAACGTGTGAAGACGAACAGGCAAGATTGTCTAATCCCTGCAAGGAAGATGATGATGATGACCGATCTTAGAAGATTGGAATGGCTGGGCCATGTTATTCGAATGGACAAGATATGGATTCTCTGAAAAAATCTGATGTTTAGAAGGAAGTTCGGCAGCCCCAGATTAAGATGGTTTGACGATGTCCAGGCTGATCTTACAAAGGCAAGCATAAAAAGGTTGGAGACTGAAAGTTATGGATCGGAATAATTGGACGGCTGTAATTAGGCATGCTAAGGTTAGACTTAAAGGGCCGTAATGCCAATTATGATGTTATACAATAGGCCTATACAAGTTGCTTATAAAAAAATAATGTAGGCCCTAGTATGAAATGTAGTAAACATATATAGTCATATAGCCCATCCTTTTATTCAATTATCAATAATAATAATAATAATAATAATAATAATAATAATAATAATAATAATAATAATAATAATAATAATAATAATAATAATAATAATAATAATAATAACAATAATAATAATAACAATAATAATAATAATAAATTGTAATTTTAGAATTTTTGAAGAGTGCTATTGTGAGCTATATGAAATTAACTGAACGATTTGTAATAATGCTAAGAATAATTCGATGAATTGAATCGCTGAGTTGAAAAGGGAGGAAATACCAAGAAGCCTATATTTGAGGAAACCTTAAAAAAAAACTACATAGCTTCTTATAGCTTATTCTGACAAATGTTTGATCAATTACAATATTGATACTCTGCTTACAGGGAATTCAAATATAGCAAGAATTCATAATTTATGTAGTACACACGTGTTTTATCACTCTTCGAAGGCAATGGAGTTTTTTTAATCATCCAAAAATTAATTTAGCATTATTACATAAATGAACTTATAATTGACAAGGAAACTACATTCAAAACATCAAATACATCAAGAAACACATTTTTGGGTATTACTTGCTTTCCTTTGCCTTTGGAAAATGTTCATTAACCATAAGCCCTTAATTGATCTTCCATCCCCTTCCAATATTAGAAGATGATGGAATTTTGGATTTTTTACTAAGGGCTATATGTCTACTAATTCAACTCATTAAATGAACGATTGTTTTATCATTTTTTCATAAAAAAGTAGAACACAATTTTTTTTATTTAGATTAGATTAGCTTAGATTTATTTACCTGGTGGAGTTAAGGTCATGTGGCCTTCTCTTCGACTCACCAGGACAACATATATACATCAGAATATAACAATCTCAATTAACTCTAATATTAAATACTAAGTAAAAATTGATCAAAAAGATATCTATTATATTACGATCTGTAATGCAACCAGTTAATGTTAGTTAAAATTAAGACTAAAACTAATAATAAAATGTATACAAGCAAGACATATTAAATTGTCCCTGTATAATGATTATAAAAAACAAAGGAAAATAATGAGATATAGAAAACTAATTTTACGATTATACAATATTTAAAACAAAACAAAAGAAATTATTTGTTAATCTTAATATTATTTTCATAAATAATTAAATTTATTAATTGTTAAAAGAGTACTATCAGTGAGGTGTATAAGTTAGTTTATTATTAAATAATTCTTTAGTTTGTTTTTGAAGGATGTTATAGTTTGACAGTCTCTGACATAGGGCGGAATTGTAATTAGTCAAACATTTGTCAGACTAAGCTATAAGATGTTGAGTGATTCCGGGTTATGTGGCCGTGGCCGTGGTATCAACACCAACTATGGACCACGGCCACATAACCCGGAATCACTCAACATTACGATTACCGGCCGTGAAGCCTGCATTTCAACTAAGCTATAAGATATTATGTACTTTTTAAGATTTTCTCAAAAGTAGGGTATTTGGAGTTTATTCCCTCTTCAACTCAGGGATTCAATTTAACATTGTTACAGTCTTTAGGTGTACGGTAGCAAAAATAATGAATCTGAGTTATGTTGTATATATGCAGAATATATCATTAATTGAACTTTTCTGTAGGAATTTCTCCATGAAGAAGATGTCTAATTAATCAAAATAATTTGATAGAGAGAGGACATTGGAAATGAAATGTGATTTAAACGCTTATGCAATCAAGAAACTTGTGACTTATGTTGGTACAAAGTGGCGACACTGTGGCGCATGTCAGGTGACCCCCCACTCGACCTCTGATTGGGCTGTAATGCCTTTATAATTATGACATTGTGCAACAAGGAAATTGTAAAATTGGGAGATAACTGACCATGATGTCATTTCTTTGGGAGATCTGCATACCTACTTAATGTGTCTCATCTCTATAAATAACTAACTCACTGGCTCTATCGAACCCGTAGGTTCATGGCCGCGCAGACATAAGCTCTCCGTACATACCTATCCTGAGCAAATGTTTTCCAATCATCCCCTGTATAATCTACGTCCCTCATATCATAGATAATGTTATGCTCCCACCTCATTCTTGGTCTACCAACTGGGCGTTTTCCTCTGGCATTCCTACAATAAGCTTCAATGCACGTCTTTCATTCCCCCTTCGTACCACAAGTCCTGCCCATCGCAGTCTATGAGACTTAACTGTTCTTATTATATTTGGTTTCCTATAAAGACCATGTAGTTCACTGTTATGTAAGTCTTCTCCATTCACCTGACTGTTCATCTCTCTTCGATCCAAAAATTTTCCCAAGAACTTTATTCTCAAATACTCGTAATCTCATTTTTTTCCTTAAACTAAGAGTCCCTGATTCGCATCCGTATAATATAACTGGTAGAATAACAGTTTTATATATTTTCAGTTTAACGTTTTTTAAAGGTGTTGGGATGTCAAGAGTCCCCTGTAATGCATAATAGCACGCATTTCTAGAATTGAGTCTATGTTTAATTTCTTTGTGCATCTCATTCCTATTTGTGATTATTGTTCCTAGGTATTTAAATTCAGCCACTTCCTCAAAATGTCCCCTCAGTTTTCATTAATGTCCATTTCCGTTATACCTCGTATAATGTATTTTTTGTGTGACCATATATTTAGTTTTATTGATATTTATTCCAGTCCCAATTTCTTGGTGTTACTCAATAGTGTGTGCGTGTTGGCCTTTAGTATCTCTTCGCTATCGCCCAATAGTACTACATTTGGAGACTTAACTATTCTTATTATATCTGACTTACTATAGCCTACATATCAAGTAGCTCAGTATTATGTAGTTTCTCATCTCTATAAATGTAATCTCTTTATCTCAGATACAGGCGAATTATAGTTTCAAATATGTTAATTCGAGATATGTTAATTATCATAATCAGCAGCAGCAGAATTATAGTCCTTTTAATATGTTTTCACTGTGGCCATCCATTATTTTAACCCATATTCTTATTGCATCTTCAACTACATTCATTCATCCCCATCTGCCCATCCTAACTTTGAAATTAAATACCTTATTATTATCATTTTTCTCTACTTCAAGGATGTTACTTATTACCAACGTTGTTCAAAATATATATATTGATAATTGTACGGAGAATTGGTCAAGGCACTGCAAATAAATGGGAATTCAAATAGAAGATAATTATTACCTCCTCCATTTACTATTCGCAGATGATCTTTCATATTAAGAAAATTAAAGATAAAATATAAAAAATGGGGATTACAGATAAATTATAATAAAACAGAATATATTTCTTTGGATACAATAGATGAGCTAAAATGTAATTTAGGAAGAATACGTAATGTTAACAATTTTAAAATATTCAGGATCTATTTTCAATAAAAGTGAGAATTCAACTACAGAAATTGAAAGAAGGTGGAAGAAGAATCATTGGTATGTTGAAGTTAGTGCTATGGAATAGAAATACAATACACAGAACGAAGAAAACAATATTTCAAATTCTGTTAAAAAGCATTTTATTATATAGGTCCGAAACCTGGATAGTACGTAGAAAACAAGCCAACAAGCTGTTAGCAGTAGAAATTTATTTTTGGAGGCGTTTGACAAGAATTTCAAGAAGGATAAGTTCAGAAACAGCGCAATAAGGGAAACTATGCAAGTTGAAAACGAAATATAGAAGAAAAACATTTGAAATGGAATGGACACCTCATAAGAATGGAAGAAGAGAGAATACCAAAGAAGGTCCTTAATTGGAAAACTAATGGAAGAAGTGGAAGAGGCAGACCTAGAGAACAATCGATGGATGGTTGGATGGAGTGAAGAGAAGTATGGAAGGTAAAGATTTGGGGGAAAAGATGCTTTAGACAGGAACCTCTGGCGACAAATCATTTTGGGTTGAAGGAGAAACACTGTATTGTGATATATTCCTTTTTTTTTCATAATTTTCTGTTTTTCATTTTTAACAGACAGCCTTTATGGTGTAACGATTAACATGTCTGGCTAGTACGCAGGGGTTACGATTTCGATTCCCGGCTATGCCATAGCATTTTTCTTTGTAAATATGCTTGGAATCTCTTGATGATAACTGAAACACTTACTTAATGAGTATCGAAATCCATTTAATAAACATGAAATAAAGGTTTAAGGATTGCGACACCTTATCTACGCGACTTGTTGCACTGTTACCTGCTTGCAGTGATGACCGATTCAGTACGTCTTCGAAGTATCGTGTAATGGATTTTTTATTGTTTATTTACGTTTTTAACAAGATCTACTTATCACAATATTAAAAGTTACATAGCTCTTGCTCTACTTTGTTACAGGTAAAGCTGAAAGTTTTTCATAAGTAATGCCACGAGTGATTTCCAATTTATCTAGAGAATTTGGAAATCGAGAGTGGCATTTGTTAGGACTATTTAACGAATAAAATTAACCTGTTTACTTATAAATCATTATTTAAACATAGTTATTTTAAAGTATTCATATATTTAATGTAAACGGCGATGTTTCAAAACAAATGAGAAACGTTCGATATGCTTAATTTGTTCATCACTGCAACCAGATCATATTATTTATTGTCAAAGGATTGCAATATTGTACGAAATGCACCCTAGTGGAGAAAAACATGAAACACATCTAACTGTTTATAACCAACATTATATCAATTAATTTCTTATGTCCTATGATGTAAATTATATTTTTGTGAAACGTAAATTCCTGGGAAATAATACGTTTAAGAAAGTGCAAACAGTTGTTTCTTTTTATTGTGATATAATCAATGAATACGAATGTTTTTCTATTATATCGCGCAAGCACTATATTTACAATCTGGTAGCCTTATTTCTTAGTCAGTCACTGCAGGATTATTGCTCTGACTTATTCAGAATGTTAAAAAGGAGGAGCTTGATTTTAATATGATAAAATTAAACTGATAAATAGAGGTGGAAAATGACTGTGATTGGTTGTAAATCAAAATTCATTGAAATTTGTTTGGTCATTGACCCCATTTGGGGCATGATTTAAATAATCATTGTAATCGTAAATTGTTATTCATTCTCCATTATCATTATTGAGCCAGAGATGTTTAACCTCAATAATATAATAAAATATTATTGTGAAACATTATTAATACTATCACGCGGATATAGAAAATTGTAGGAAATAAAAAATACCTTTCTTCTACTTCAATCAGGAATTACGTTTTTAAGACTGTTCCGGCATCACATATTCTCCAACCAATGTTTCCGTGGTCTTCCCAAATCTCTGCTTCCTTCAGATTTAGAATCAAGAATTCGTCTAGGAATACGACAATAGCTCTTTCTTTCTAGGTGTTCAATGTATTGTATTGATGTCTAAAATGATGCATACTTTTCTCTAATGGTACATTTAATTATTTTCTTATATCCTCATTTTTTAAATTTATCTGACCTAGTACAACCCTTAACTGATCTCAAGAACCTCATTTCTGTAGCCTGCAATTTGTTATTGTCATTTCGTATCATTGTCCAAGTTTCTGGTCCTTGTAGTAGAAATGGCATTCCTCTAACCATATAGAACTTAATTTGAATTTTCTTTCACGTTTTTCCTTTCAACGTTCTATTTATTGTACCGCGTATTGAAAATACCAATTAACTTAATTAAGTTTGTTATTTCATTTATCATTTTGAGTACTTTCGTGTCTTACTTTCGTGTCATAAATATTTTTTGTAGAGACAGATTTAAAAAGAAGTATCTTATAACGTATAAGGTGTCTTTATCTTTATCCATGTTTTGATCAATATTCATAATTAGTCAAGTAAACTGTGATGTTATATCTCGAAAATATAATCCCTGATTTCATTACTTAGTAACTGAAAAACTAGTTGAAATAACTGTCACTCTTTGACATCTGTAGGTAAATAAGCATAATTAAACTATCCTGATTTTTCTCAGGTGACGAAGGATATGTTCGAAGGAGTTTAAATAAATAAGTATATATATGAATAAAAAATTACACAAAACATCTGTGCCTGTCTTGGATACGAGGGCATCAGGGAACTGTGGGAAATGAACGTGCTGATCAAGTAGCTAAATCCGCAGCATATTCTGAGCTTCAGTATTCATTTTCAAAGTGTCCAATATCTTATGTTAAAAGAAACTGTTGGACTATATCATCACTGAGTGGAATGAACATTGGAGGAGTGCAAATGGTGCTTTGACTAAAGAGCTCTTCTTTCCTACAGTACACCATAGGCTAAATATAAAACATTTTACTCCAAATTTCATTATAACACAATTTATGACTGGGGGGGGGGCACGCCGTAGCGTAGTGGTTAAGGCACTGCGCTACAAGCCGGAAGGTCGAGGGTTCAAGTCCCGATGGGGTCAGGATTTTTAAACTGACTCAAACCATCTGGCGGCATTATGGCCCTGGGGTCGACTCAGCCTCTAACGGAAATGAGTACCAGACGCTTGTTCTGGGGTAAAGGCGGCCGTCACGCAGGGCTGACAACCCGGCTGACATCAAGTGCCGATCGTCCAGAAACAGTGGGAGCCTTAGCCTCCTACTACCCCAAGGGCCTCCTGAGGCCTGTAGTGGGATTACTTTAACTTTAATTTATGACTGGCCATGGAACATTTGGAAGTTATTTTAGGAGATTTAGTACAGTATTAACCCTGACAGTGATCAGAATTGTATATGTCAAGAATCAATACAATCTGTAAAACATGTTTTATTTAATCGTCCTATATTTGAAAGACAACGATTTTGGTTAAACTTGCTTCTAAAATGATTATGAGGTTTCTGCCTCAATGTGTGAAGTGATTTTTAAGAACCAAATTATTATAAATATTTTATGAAATCCATAATAAACATTCGTAACAATATGTAGTATTTTTCTAAAACACTCACAGACGATTTATGTAATTCATAGCACTCATTCAAAACCATAAGATAATATTTCTGTTTCACAGTGTACAGTATAATATTGCTGTAGTAAGCTAAAACCCTAACATGTCTTCATGGCCAAATAGGGTTTAAAAATATTTGGAGATTCAATAATAACCTGCCGTAAAGAACACCTCCAGGTGTATCATATTTACAAAAACAATAATTTAAATAGAAACCACATGACTGTAAACCACAAACATCCACGGATAATGCTGTGTTGAAAGCTTTTGTCTGGTCATGTGAAGTGTTACCAACCAAAGGTTAAAATGGGAATTTCAGTATCTAGCATAATATTGTCCATTGTCGTAGCTCAGTTGGGTTGCCGGTAGAGAACAGAATTTTTTTTCAGGTGACGAAGGATTTGTTATTTCTGATTATTGTTCCTAGATATTTGAATTCAGCCACGTCCTCAAAATTTCCCTCATTTGTCATTAGCTGTCCATTTCCATTATATAATGCATTTCTATGAGTGACCATATATTAAGTTTTATTGATATTTACTTCCAGTCCCAATTCCTTAGTGTTACTCAATAGTGTGTGCGTGTTGGTCTTTAGTATCTCCTCGCTAATCGCCCAATAGTACTACATCATCAGCATAAACTAACAGCTTATTAATACCATTGAGTTGTAGCTAACGTTGTATGAAAATAAATGAACTTACAAAATATCTGTAAATATACTAATTAAATAGTAGACTTGCTACTAAGAAGTTAATTCAATATGAATTCTGTTCGTGCATTCGTGCAGGATTGATGTTTTATTTCATTCAATACCGTACTATTAAATTTGTAGGATAAAATAACTAATCATGCATAATTTTATAATTCTGCATGCATACTTACGTTAATTTACTTCATAATACAAATTGAAATCCTATTATTACTATTATTATTATTACTATTATGCTGGTACGGTAACGTTTCCACATAAAGATACCTTTTCAGTCTGAAACAGTGATTTGCAAAGCTACATCAATTAAACTAAATATATGGTCACACATAGCAGTACATTATACAATGGAAATGGACAGTTAATCACAAATGAGGGAAAATTTTGAAGGAGTGGCTGCCCTAGGAACAATAATCACAAATAGGAATGAGATGCACAAAAAAACAAAATATGAAATTATTGTATTGTCACGGGTCCTCTACACGTATACAAAGTTTCAAGTCGATCCAATGATTTTAAGTGGGTGAAAATCGCGTTGAAAGATTCCGTTACATAGATAGATAGATAGATAGATACAGGTCAAGCTAATATAAAGCGTGTAATTAAACATAGACTCAATTGTGGAAATGCGTGCTGTTATGCATTACAGGTACTCTTGTCATCTCGACTCCTTTCAAAAAAGTTAAACTGAAAATGTATAAAACCATTATTCTACCAGTTATATTATATGGGTGCAAAACATGGACTCTTACGTTAAGGAAGGAAAGGAGATTACGAGTATTTGAGAATAAAGTTCTTAGGAAAATGTTTGGACCAAAGACAGATGAACAGACACGTGAATGGAGGAGACTTACATAACAATGAACTACATGATCTTTATAGGAAGCCAGATATAATAAGAACAATTAAGTCTCGTAGACTGCGATGGGCAGGACATGTGGCACGAATGGGGAATGAAAGACGTGCATGGAAGCTTATTGTAGGAAAATCAGGGGGAAATCAGAATAGTGTGGAGGATAGCATTAACAATGATTTGAGGGAAGCTGGTTATACAGGGAATGATTGGAAAACATTAGATTAGCATAGGGATGTATGGATAGCTTATATCCGCGCGATCATAAACGTACGGGTTCGATAGTGCCAGTGAGTTAGTTATATTGTTTTATTATCATTATCATTATTATTATTATTATTATTATTCTTGTTATAATTCTTGTTATTATTATTATTATTATTATTATTCTGATTATTATTCTGATTATTATTATTCTGATTATTATTATTATTATCTGATTATTATTATTATTATTATTATTTATTATTATTATTATTATGTATAACAATTGTATAACGAAAAGATCGTCTAATCAAGATGGGAATTTGTTTTGAATTTTTATATAGAATAAGCAATATGTTTGAGCAGTATGTTATAATGTACACTGGTACTAATCAATTGTCTATTATATTATTTTAGTTATGTATGTAAGCTGCTATGAAATGTACTAAATCTTTATTTCATTACCATTAATTATTTTATTGCAGAAACTTTCGAATGCACTAGCATGACCGAAAGTGATCTATGAGATTTAAAAAGCACGCCATTTTAATTTATTCCAATATAACCTTTAAGAGAATAGATGACACCTTAAGATATTCCCCACTGTTCAGTATGTTATTCCGTTTATTTGATGCTTTCTTTAAGCTAACTTACTGGTCACGCTCGCGTCAACGAACTTCAGGTATGTATAATACCAGAACATGACACCCGCTAGCAATGAGAGAAATTGTTCATTTTATATTCAAATATTTCGGCACCGCCTAATAGTATTGATGTGCAATAACCCTTAAATTGACAGTGTTTCCTATAGGATAAATCAATTGGTTTAATTTAATTAATATTTTTACTAAAATAAAAGAAAATGAACGAGAAATAATTATCTATATAGGCCTATGTCAAATTACGCAATAAACTTTATATAACTGTTAGGCATGATTTCGTTTTCACTGCGGTCCCCCGCAGTTAAATAACTGGCACGACAAATGAGTTTTTTGCCCTTTGACAATTTAAGGGTTAAATATTTCTAGGCAGTCACGAATCTAGCCGACAAGGCTCCCTCAGAATCGGCACACGAGACGCCGCACTGTTGTCGTCAACTACTTGAGTTTACATACCTAGGATCTTCGGATGTATGTCAGTAATATGTATATATATACTAGAAGTCCCGGTCACGCGTTGCTGTGACTAAGGTATAGGGCCTACGTTAAAAATTTAAATTAAGTTTCTATCTTTCAGCCAGATTACTTAAAACTAATACTTACACACGAAATTAATAATATTGAAAATAAAATAAACACTGAACACACTTAAATTATGAAATAATCAATATTTGTAATTCAATTGAAATTCGTGGTTGCAACAGAAAGCACAGCCATCTGGATTTCTCTTTGTTAAATAATAAACCAATTCTTCTTCTTCTTCTTCTTCTTCTTCCGAATGCAGTATTGGGTGATGATGCCCGTTCTGCGACTACAAAAACTGATCCTTCCATCGGTTGAAGGGTCTTCCGAGGTCTCTTTTGCCATTAGGGTTGAGGTGGTAAATCATCTTTGGTAAACGGGAATTTGACATTCTCTGGACGTGTTTGAACCATTTAATCTGATAATTTTGTATATGTTCAACCATTTCCATACTATTCCACTGCATCCTTATCTCATCACTTTTCATTCTATCCCTTAATGTTACTCCAGTTAGTGATCGGAGGAATCTCATTTGTGAACTATTAATGCGGGATTTATCTTTTGCTCGAAGTGTCCAGCATTCACTTCCGTATAGTAGAGCAGGTTTGGCTATGGCATTATGAAATCTCAATTGGATTTCTTTCCTCATTTGTTTTCCAAAATTTCTCCTAATTATACCATTTAATCTGTTATATTTTTCTAAATTTGTTTCCACATCTTTTTGATTATGAAACTGTGATATATTATTACCTAAATAATTAAAGTGTGTTACTTGTTCTATTGGTTTATTATTTATTATTATTTTTACTCTCGAAAGTTCCTTTCCAGTGATTGCCATGGATTTGGTTTTATTTTCAGATATTTTCATGTTGTATTTTTCTAGGGTATTCTGCAATTTAAACACTGATCTCTGCAAATCATCTTCATTCTCCGCTAGAAGTACTTGATCATCTGCGAAGATTATTGTTTGTATTTGATTTCCTCTACATATTTTACTCCTGGGGGGTTTAGTTTTTTCCACTCCTGGACAATTTTATTTAGATATAGAATAAACAGTAATGGAGATAGTCCACATCCCTGTCTTAAACCTTGGTTAATTTCAAATTTATCTGTTATTTTCCCATGATCTAACTTTACTTTTATAAATGTGGTTTCATATAAACTTTTTATAGCATTTATTAGATTATTGGGGACTTGGTAGCTTTCCAATATTTTCCACATTATGTCCCGTTTGACTCTATCATAGGCCTTTTCAAAATCTAAAAATAATATATATAGGGGGATATTAAATTCTTTCCACTTCTCAATTAGTTGTTTTATAACAAATATAGCGTCGATACACGATCGGCCTTTTCGGAATCCACATTGTTCCTCTCCAATTTTATCTTCTGTAATTTTCTGGAGTTTTCGTTTTAAAATGGATGTATATATTTTAGATGCTGTTGTCAACAATGATATACCTCTATAATTTGAACAGTTACTTTTTTCTCCTTTCTTATGGATGGGTATTACTAATGATGTTTTCCAGTCCTGAGGTATTATTCCATGTGCCCATATATCATTAAAAATTTGTACCAATCTAATATAGAGTGGTTTCCCACCATATTTCCAAAGCTCCATTGGTATACCATCTACTCCACTAGCTTTTCTATTTTTCATTTTCTTGATAGTTTCTATCACTTCATCCAATGTTATAGCATTATATTCTTCTGTGGGACAGGGAGGTGTATTTGTTTCTTCTTCCTCTGCATATAATAACTGTCTGAAATGCTGTGTCCATTGTTCTGCTGTCATTCCATTTATAGCCAATTTATCCGTACAATCTTCTTTTAATCGCTGGAATACTTTGAAACCATATCTTTTTGCTCCTGTGACATCTCTTTCTATATTTTTTATAAAACTTTCCCATCCTTCATTTTTTAATTTTCTAGATAATTTTCTGACTATTGCTCTTTTGTGTTTGTAATCTATTCTATCATTAATAGTACCAGAATTAAGCCATTTTAAATAAGCTATCTTCTTATTACTGATTGCTTCTTTTATTTCTTCATTCCAAACTTTCAATCGATTTTTTGGTCTATTTTTGGAGGTTCCCAAACATTCATTTGCTGCTTTTTTTATTGATTCTTTTAATTTTATCCAATCTATTTCTACATCTCCAACTCTTGGTTTCAAGTTTTGTTTTATTCGATTTTCATATAACTGTCTTATACTATCTTGTTCTAACAGCTGTACTTTGTATTTTTCGTTTTCTGATTTCTTTTCTACTTTCCTTCTAAAATAAGGTTTGTTCGTTCTAATTTTTCCAACCACTAAAAAGTGATCAGAATCTATTTCTGTCCCCCTATAGACTCTCGTATCCATTATTTGTGTCCAAAATTTTCTGTTTGCTATTATGTAATCTATTATAGATCTGGATCCCCGACTCATCCAAGTAAACTTATGTATTTCTTTATGTTTGAAAAATGTATTTGTAATTCGTAGCTGGTTATACATACAAAAATCTCTTAAAATTATCCCTTTATCATTTACTTCATTTTCTCCATGTGGGCCAATTAAATCTTTAATGGTTTTATTTCCAATTCTGGCATTGAAGTCTCCTAATATTACTATCTGGTCATTTTTATTTATTCTATCCTTTATATCTTGTAATTCATTATAGAATTTCTCTGCTTCCTTTTTATTTCCAGTAGATGGGGCATATATTCCTATTATTGTTAAATTATCTCTTCCTAACTTTAATCTTAATGTTACTATTCTGTCACTTATCCAGGAATAAGTTATTTTTTTTCTCCAATTTTGTTTTATTAAAATAGCAATTCCAGATTTGGCTCTTTCTGTCTTTTCTACTCCTGAATAGATCATATGATAATCTCCCATTTCTGTTGATCCTCTTCCTTTCTTTTTTGTCTCACTAATAACAGCTATGTCTATTTGTCTTTTCTTCAATTCCTCTACCAATTCTTCATCTTTTTTATTAAGTCCTCTTACGTTCCAGGTTGCCAAATTCCAGTAATCATAAATCCTTTGTTCTTTGCCTGTCGTCATAGTTTTATTATCCGCCTGCTTATTTCTTGTAGTCTTTCGAGTATTCAAAGTTTTCCCCATTATAGGTTACCAGCCTATAGTTGGGTAAGTCCAGTGGTGGGGTTGCCACCTCAATGCCTCTTGGACAGGCATGCTTTTCTGTAGGGGATGCTCCCTTAGCCTTTGAAGTTTCTCCTTCTCCGCAAGGCAGCGGTTCCTCTCTCTTTCCCTGAGTGAGGGTAGGGTGCCTCTTCCGCCAAATCTGCCGTATTAAGGGTATCCCTCTCCGCCTTCATTGCCGTTGAGGTCTTCACCGTTCCCTGGCAAGGGGCCCTCACATGGTACTATCAGCCGGGCCAGCTGAACCAAGGTTTTTTTACGAGGTGTTACTCCTCCCCCTCCTCCTTTCTCATCCGGGCTTGGGACCGGCAATGGCGGAGTTATAAACCAATTACCTTACCAAATTACCTACACCACCATCTGTTAGAATCGTATGGAACTCGCAGATAATTACACCGCCATCTGTTAGAATCGTGTGGAACTCACAGATAATTACAACTGTTTGTTAAATAATAAACAAATAATTTGCAATAAAAATAATGCGACTATAAATTTAGTTATAAGCTATCCTAAGTCTCAAGTTGGATCAAACTGCACACAGTGTGCAAAATTTTATTAAAATCGGTTCAGTAGTTTAGGATTCCATCGCGGACAAACAACGTGACACGAAATTTTTTATATATATATTTCTTGTTTAACCTTTTTTTTCCACTTTATACATATATACATAAAGTGGATAAGAAGGTTAAACCCAAAGTGATATTAAGAACAGAATAAATGAAGGTAGAGAAATAACAGCAATGATAAATTGAGTCTAATGTAACAGACGTAAAACCACAAATAATAAGTTACAAATATATAATTCAAAAGTATGAAGTACTGTCACATACGGAGCTGAAGTTTGGAAACTCAACAATGACTTATGTTGATAGAAATTGATTTCTTGAGGAGAGCAGCAAGATGTTCAAAATTAAAAAAAATAAGAAATACTGTCATACGAGAAACAATGAATATTAGATATTCAATAGTCGATTATATAAGCTACAAGCAATTAAATTGGCATAGGCATGTTTGAAGAATGCAAAAAGAAAAGCTACCCAGAAAAACATTGGAATGGTGTCCACCTGGAATAAGAAGGAAAGGAAGATCTCGAAACTAAATAATTGATGATAAAGAAAGCTCAATTTTGAATTTACCTGATGGCTGAAGAAACCCGACCCAGATTTTTTAATATAAAGCCCTCGAATATGAATTTAAAACGTTACCTTCTCTCTCTCGAAAGAAATTTAACTCACGTATGCAGCGAAAATTTGGTAATATTCACCTAGCAGCATACGTGATTTAAAAATCATTGAAGTAACTTATCAACATCCCTATGCTGAAAGTTTTGGATAAAATAGGTACTAAAACCATGTCCCGGAAATATCTATGAAATTCCAATGGGGGTGGCTGCTCTGATATCTGGTCGACTTTTACTCTAAGAAACTTCATGATACTCATTTTATAGGTTGCTGAGTGTTCCCACACTCAGTCAAAACACGAATGAAGTTGAAATATTTTAGGCTTACTCATTGCTGACTGAATTACAGCTTTTTAGTATGTAGTCAAATGCTTTACCGCCTGAGCTGCCTCAACCAAAATGTTTATTTTTTATATATTTTTAACAGGTTCTTAAATGCATACATCTTACTGTACCAAATATTAAGTTCTTCCGTCATTTATCTCTATACTTCGGGTCACCATCCTGCTGTCCACTGTCCTTCATCAAATTCATAATTCCCTCTATCCATGTATTCTTAGACCTCCTCTTCTTTTCCTCCGAATTGGAACCCACTCCAAACTCCTAACTGGCAGTCTATCGTCATTCGTCCTCTTCACGTGTCTAATCATTGTAATTATTTCCCATAAATTGTTTTGTTAAAGTTATTTTTTCTCGGATAATACTGTTTCTGATCCTGTCTAATTTACAGCATCGTGCAGATCTTAAAAAAACGAAATATTAATAACTCCATAAAAAACACAGCTCTACAAAAAAATTGTTACCCTGGATATCTCAGCGAATTTCTATGTTTTCAAGTGCACAGTTTACGAATATATCCATGAAAGTGCTGAATGTGCTCTATTTTTTATGATTTTTGC
The DNA here is from genome assembly GCA_030220185.1 of Diploptera punctata. NCBI lineage: Eukaryota > Metazoa > Arthropoda > Insecta > Blattodea > Blaberidae > Diploptera > Diploptera punctata. The sequence goes on along the minus strand of JASPKZ010005307.1, from coordinate 169,163 downwards.
GTATCTTATATCTTAAACAGTAAACGGCTTGTTACTAATAAAATTTTTGTTTTCAGTCATGATTTGATTTCTGCGCATTTTTTTCGCGTAGGCCTATAGGCCTATAAACATCACGTGATCCCCACTCTCACACCCTCACTCCACACATCGGCCGTGATCTCAGTTATTTGACAAAATTAAAGTACTCACGACGTGCATCTGGATATGATAAAACAAGTTGTCAAAGCGTTGTACAAGGAAGGAGAATGTTTCAAATACATTTGTAGAAACTTTCCTAAGCTCAGAATGTAAAAGTTAAAAGGCAGAATATTTGATGGTCCTCAAATTCGGCAATTGATGAAAGATGCAAATTTCATCAAAGTTATGACTGTTCCGGAAAGTGAAGCTTTGAAGGGTTTTGTATTGGCAGTAGAAAATTTCCTAGGTAACTATAAAGCACCAAATTATAAAGAAATTGTGCAAAACATGTTGATAAGCTTCAAGATTCTAGGAACAAATATGAGCATAAAATCACACTTTCTCCACAGTCACTTGGATAGATTTCCGGATAATTTAGGAAATTATAGTGACGAACAGGGAGAGAGTTTTCACCAGGATCTAAAAGTAATGGCGGAAAGGTATCAGGGTGGATGGGACCGTCACATGATGGCAGATTACTGCTGGTCTTTAAAAAGAGCTTGTCCCCTAAAAATTATAGAAGAAAATCTTATAAAAGGTGTTTCACTGAAGTATAACATGGGTTTCGATATTTTTCTTTCTATTTACGTCATTGCATACTAATTTTTCAAAAAAACAATTGGCATTATAAATATATATGTTATATTATTTTCTGATTTTTGTACTATAAAATGAAAATAAAGATTTAAAAAAAGAAAACAGAGCAAATCTTTCAAAATCATTGATAGTTTCATGAACTGTAAGCATAAATATATCCGAAATTAATCTTATATCAAGGGCAACAAAACCACTGTTGACCAGTGTAATAAATAGTCCTGCCTGAAACTTCAGTATTCTATCATTTTAAATAAGAAATGATTCCCGGATTTGTATTAAGGTAACAATAGAGGTGTCTAGTGAGGTAGGGAGCTATGCTACTTTGAGAAGAAATGGAAATAAATTGAGTTTTATGAAGCATTATATTACGACATTATTTATGTAATAAAGGGGTAACTTCTTCTTCTTTAACTTACTGTTACGTAAACTATGCAAAAGGAAAAATATAAAATTTAATATCAATAACACTGACAAATGAGGGAAGTTTTGAGGAAGTGGCTGAATTCAAATACCTGGAAACAATAATCACAAATAGGAATGAGATGCACTAAGAAATTAAACATAGGTTTAATTATGAAAATGCGTGCTATTATGCAATTCAAAGACTCTTGACGTCCCAACTCCTTTCAAAAAACGTTAAACTGAAAATATATAAAACTATTATTCTACCAGTTATATTATATGAGTGTGAAACATGGACTCTTACTTCAAGGGAGGAAAGGAGATTACGAGTATTTGAGAATGACGTTCTTAGGAAAAAATTTGGACCAAAGAGAGATGAGAGACAGGTGAATGGAGAAGACTACATGGTCTTCATAGGAATAAGAACAGTTAAGTCTCGTAGACTGCGATGGGCAGGACATGTGGCACGAATGGTAAATGAAAGACGTGCATGGAAGCTTCTTGTAGGAAAACCAGAGGGAAAACGCCCAGTTGGTAGACCAAGAATGAGGTGGGAGAATAACATTAGCTATGATTTGAGGGAAGTAGATTATACAGGGAATGATTGCAGTACATTAGCACAGGATAGGGATGTATGGAGAGCTTATGTCCGCGCGACCATGAACCTACGGATTCAATAGTGCCAGTGAGTTAGTTATAGATGGGTCTAAATGAGAGAGGGAGCTATGCCACTTTGAGAAGAAATGGAAATGAATTGGGTTTTATAAAGCATTGGCTGTATTACGACTGTTTTTACAACTTTTTCCTTCTATAACATACTGTAATGTGAACTATGAAAAATGTTAACACATTCAGTACCCTAAACCAGTTAAGGCGTTTAACGAGACTATCGTGTATGCGGCCGTCGGTCGGTTAACTCGTTTTAGAGCGGGCGCGAACAAACCGCGTTTATATTCGGCGCCTAAATATTGTGTTGGCTTAGTATGTCTTTTGGAGATCATAGGTGGCATGTAAATGTATATTTTCTATTCCCTTTTGACACGTCTAACCTTGGTGAATCCCCTTTTATTTTTAAAACAAACAACACATGGAATTCGTTCACCCAATCTTGCGTTCAGTCTCCAATGCAGTCGTATATGTTTCTCGTGATCGCGTTGTTTTTTGTGCGTGAGTGAAACCATGGCAAAATAAAATATCTCACTGAAGAAGAATTAGTGAGTATTTTGTATAGTGATGATTCAGGTGATGAACTGATTCCTGAATTAGAAGATTCACAAAGTGAAAGTGAAGATGAACTTCCACTTCCTGAAATTGATACGCCGATACCATGTAATGTCAATCACCCGAGTTATTTCACCATCAAATACTAATAGGATATCTCCTTTAGGTATGTACAAAATTTGAATTTCCTAGGACTAATAGTTTGTTAATAATGTCCATTTTCTGAAGTGCCACGAGAAGGGTAGCTGGGGTATTTAAATGGCGCGCCTGTGGGGTTAAATGCCCTGCTCAGTGCCTGGTACTGAATGTGACACATTGGACTAGTTATTTCCATTTCTTCTCAAAGTGGCACAGCTCCCTCTCTCACTAGACCCCTCTTTATTCCTCAGAATGTTTGGAATATGAATATTTATTTCTGTATATATATATATATATATATATATATATATATATATACAAAAGAGGAATGTTTTGATTACTATTTTCCCTCTATACTTATATTTATTTATTTTATTTATTTATTTATTTATTTTTACTTTATATCACAGCGTTGAGTTTATATACTTTATTATACAATTTATATACTTTTTTTTTGTATTCCGTCTTCCTCAACTTTAATATTCCATATATTATATATTCGTGAATCTACCGCTGTGATCCCGAGGTAGCGTGCTGGCTTGTCACGCAACGGGCCCGGGTTCGATCCCCGGTCGGGACAGATTTTCTGGGTGAGGTTTTTATCGGGGTTTTTCCTCACCTGTAAGCCAACTGTCAGGAAAACTTTAAGACCCAAACGGTTCCCGAAACCATATGGCCATCATCATCATCATTATCATTATCCTTATCCTTATCATTATCATCCTTCACCGGTTTGAAAAGCAACGGGAAGCTACCACACCTACAATTCCCTAGTAGAGGTGCAAAGCATAGCATTAAAATGCTGTGATTGCAGTGAAGGACCTGCCCTCGGGCAGAATTACTTGGATGGATATCTTCGTGAAGCTTTTCGAAGTTTTTCTTCATCTTCATAACACTTGTTATTATTGAATTTATTTACAATTAAATAAATAAATAAATAAATTCAATAATAACAAGAGTCATGAAGCTGGGGAACAAGAGTCATGAAGCTGACAAATAAATAAATTCAATAATAACAACAGTCATGCAGATGAAGTAAAACTTAGAAAAGCTTCACTAAGATATAATACATAAAATATTAAAGTTGAGGAAGACGGAGTATAAAAATATAAAATAAAGGTATATAAGTTTGATAATATTTTCCCTCTGTTTTTATGATACTGTAAGAATACTTTCTCATAACTGTGAAGCTACATGATGTATAGAGTTAGTTAATTGATTGCTGAAACTAATTGCTGCATGAAGGTGGGTTCAGCGTCTGAGAGGAGGGATCGATTTATCAATTACTCTCGCAACCCATACAATGCCATATTTGTCAATGTCTGGCGTGAAAACTCACTCATACGTGATGTTATTGTCAGATAATATGCAAATTTACATGTAAACCTTTAAACATGTTTGGAAACTAACCTGCAATTAATGTCTCTGATGAAAGAATATTGAAATCAGCATAGAATATTATTTCCTTATAAAACGTTTATTATTTTATGAACTCTCGTAGAAATCTTACTTCTTCCTCCATTTGCCATTTTAAATCTTCTCATGTATAAAAACGTATGTTTGTTTATTTGTTTGATCGTACTTCATGCGTGGCCATACCGTTGATCCAATTGCAATGGAACTTTTTGAAAAATGTTCAGGAGATTGCCGGGATGAACATAGGCTATAAGAGAGTTTTGATACTCAATTCCTACACCGTTTAAAATCGCCCTTTGTAGTGAAAAACGTGAAAAAGTTAGCTTTTTGGACGCTTAAATGCCATACGCTGCCTAAACCATAACAAATACACAAAATTAATGTATTTACAGAATTGAATATCTCAAAAAGCTCAACAAAAAAGTCCGCGACAGCATATGTTTATCTCTTACGCATAACTCACAATAACTATTTCTGTCTTTCATTGATGCCAAGAAGATCGAGACAAATACGTAGATTCCTGTGCAAGCATAACAGCACATGACGGGTATTCTTTTACGGATAACTCACAATAACGAATTTTGTCTTTTAGCTCATTTATGCCAAGAAGACGGAGAGGTAGGTAGATTCCCGGGTAACACCGGGTAATCAATATGGGGAATCTTCAAATGATTACGATATACATTTATAATTATTTTTCTTTTTACTTTTTCAACTAATCATAAGAAGTACAATAGTTTTTGTCTTTCAGCTCATTTATGCCAAGAAGATCGGGATGAGTAGATTCCCGGACAACGCCGGGTAAACAGCACGGGGTTACTAAAAATAATTACGATATAAATTGGTCCTCCTATTTAATTAACTAAACATAAAACACATTCATTTTCGTATTTAAGCTCATTTATGTCAAGAAGATCGGGTTAAGTTGATTCCCAGGCAACGCCGGGTAATCAGCACGGGGTATCTAAAAATAATATAAATTTATAATTACTTTTCCTTTTACTAATTCAACTAGACATAAAAGGTACATTAATTATCATGTATTTAGGCGTAACAGCGCACGCCGGGTATTAGCTAGTTACTTAATAAATGTATAAGAGCAAATAGTACAGTCACCTTATCTTCTAACATGGCAGATCATGGACGGCTGTAGTGAAGGAGGATACAACTATTCAACCATAATTCGATTTCTTAAAGTGAAATCTTAAAGTGAAGAAGAGGATGAACATATTAAGAAGAAGTAAGAAAGAGTAATAGAATAGAATGGAATGGAATAATTATTTCCAGGAAATATATAAACAAGAAGAAAATAATCAGGAAAACAATCAGGATGTTTATGAATATCAAAATCAAGATGAATTAATTGAATAACAATAGATGAAGTAACTGACACAGTACGGAGATTGAAAAATCGAAAGGCTGCAGGTCCTTATACGATAACAAATGAAATGTTGAAATATGGAGGAATACAACTGATAAATGAACTACAGAAGTTATTCCAAAATATCATAATAAGCGTACCCCCCACTAGAATGGAAATCGAGTATAACTATCCCAATATTTAAAAAGGGTGATAAAACTAAACCAGAAAATTATCGTGGAATTACATTACTTAATAGTTCTCTAAAAGTATTCACAAAACTATTAAACAATAAATTAAACGCATTAATCCATATTAAAGAACAACAACAAGGATTTCGGAGAAATAGATCCACATTAGATGCAATTTACGTAGACAAATTGTGGAAAAATATGGGAATTCAATAAACCAGTATTCATATGTTCCATAGACACGAAGAAAGCTTTTGATAGAGTACAGCTTGAAGATGTACATATCTTGAGAGAGAATGAAATTCCTAATGAACTGATTAGAGCAATAATATCAATTAACACACACCGCAAAACAGTAATCAAAGTAAAAGAACAGCAAACTGAAGAAATAACCCTCACAAAGGGCATCAGGCAAGGTGACTCTTTAAGTCCATTCTTATTTAATATTATAATGGATAAAATTATTGAAAACATACCACCAGGTTTGGGTTATAAAATGGGAAACACTAGATTTCACTTAATATGTTACGCAGATGATGTCGTTCTCCTTTCAGAATCTGAAGATAATTTACAAAGATCTTTACATCAATTTAATATAAATGCCAGAAAATACAATATGGAAATTAACACGAATAAGACAAAATGCTTAACAATATCAAAAGAACCAGTAAGATTCAAATTAGAAGTGGAAAGAAAAATTATAGAACAAGTGTCAGAATTTAATTATTTAGGTGTATTAATAACAAACACTAAAAATTTAATAAAAGAAGTAAAGAAACAAGCTGATAAAGCAGCACAAATATCAGGGTATATGAAAGATTTAATTTGGCACAACAAACATATGTCAATAGAAAGCAAAACCTGCATATACAAAACGATAGTTCGACCAGTTATCGTATATGGAGCAGAAACTAGGGCTGATACAAGAAAAAACTAAACAAATAATAAGCACATGCGAAATGAAAATCTTAAGAACTATTCAGGGAAAAACATTATTTGATAAAATACACAACACAGAAATTAGGGACAAATGTCATATTCAAGATATAACCAAATTTATTATAGATAGACGAAAATATTGGAAGGGTCATATAGAAAGAATGGAAGAAAACCGGCTTGCAAAAGAGCTAAAGAAGATAGACCAATGGACGGGAGAAGAACAAGAGGAGCAGCTACTACATGACAGTGGAGACCGATTTCCCACTACATCTCGTAATAATAAGAGAATATATCCATTTATAGTAATTCTGCCCAAGGGCAGGTCCTTCATGCAATCATAGCATTTTCATGCTATTCTTTGCAGCTTTACTAGTGAATTATATGTGTGGTAGCTTCCCGTTGCTTTCCACACCGGGAAAGGATATGACGATAATGATAAGGTTGATGATGATGGCCTGATGATTTTCGGGGACCGTTGGGCCATAAGCTTCCTGACATTTGTCTTACAGGTGATGAAAAACACCGAAAAAACCTCACCAAGGAGCCTATCCCGACCGGGAATCGAAGCCGGGCCCGTTGCGTGACAAGGCAGCACGCTACCTCGAGACCACAGCGGTGGTATATATATTTGCAGGCTCTATGTTAATTTTATATAGCATTGAACCTACGCGTTCCAAAAATAATTTTAATTCGGCATTTTTCAGAATATTTCAAAAACATAAACTATAATTAATAAGAGAACCGTGTAGCATTTGTCTTTACGAGTAAGGAAAATGAGGAAAAAAGTCAGATATGTCGGCACTGGAATTTGAACCCAGGTCTTCCCGAATACGAGCCTTAAACTTTCCACCTGAGCCAACACGAAGAAAGGATGTTTTGCATGTCCATTTGGCTAAAAAAATACTTAAAGTATGAATGATTTCATGGTCGCGTGGCGATTGGCACTTGATTCTCATTTACTATCTCACGTGCCATCTCCACGGCCACTTGGATCCATGGTCAGCACGTACATTATTTATGACTGGAAGAATAATGTGGGCTATGCCCAGGTTACTGATAACATTTAATAATGACCATTATAATATGTGTTATTAAACTAATGTGGAATTTACAGAAACGTAAAACCTGTTTGTTATGACCACCAAATAATGTGAACCTTGTCATTCCTCAATACCGAAATCTGCATATTCAAATTAGAAAACAATATTGTAGACAACTATTGTAAATTTGTTCTTCCGGCATTAATATTACCTATTTCTATCGTCATCTCATCACCATCACCGTCGTCATCAACATCGCCATCGTGACCATAAAGAGATCTGAAAGAAAAAATCATATAGGACTATCAATTTGTTAATTTAATAATAATGATAATATTAATAATAATAATAATAGTAATTGTAATTTTTTTTTATTCTGGCAGAGTTAAGGCCATAAGGCCTTCTCTTTCACTCAAACCAGCATAAATATAAATAAATATTTGACAAATATAGATACGTATACACTATACTAACTATAAAGAGTTAAAAATACATTAAATGTTGCAATGTAAATTTCATGTAGAAACATCATTTTATACGATAATAATAATAATAATAATAATAATAATAATAATAATAGTAATAATAATAATAATAATAATCTACTTCTTCACGGTTTAGGCTTATTTACTAGCCTGTTCCGGGCCCAAATTGCTGCTCTTTCCATCTTTTCTTTGGTCTTCCCAAACTTCTTCCTCGTGGTGAATAGCTGTATGCTGCTTTTGGTATTCTATTCTGTCATCCTTGCCAATTGTTTTTTCCAATTTGTTCTGTATTTCTCTATTGTTGTGTTTAATCCCTCTATTTTTAGTTGTATTATTTCTGTGTTAGGTATGTTTTTATCTGTTCTTTGATATCCTGCTATTGGTCTGAGGAATCTCATTTCAGCAGCTTGTATTCTGGCAGATTGTTGTGTTGTCACTGTCCATGTTTCGGATCCATAAGTAATAATAGGCATTGTCTTGTATAATTTCATTGTAGAGTCTTTTCTGGCTTTATTATTATTATTGTTAATAATAATAATAATAATAATAATAATAATAATAATAATAATAATAATAATAATAATAATAGCAGTAGTAGTAGTATTTTGTTTTGCTAAGAAGAGTATTCCTCCTCTCTTAGTTTATTTTTACTATGTGACGAAGAGAAAAGCTTAAGATTTTTGTTCATAAAATTCTTGGGGTGTGTTATTTATTGTGCAGTGTGTGATGGTGTTGTATACTTTAATGTACTATGTTGAGCCTATGGTGCGTATTAGTCAGTTGTCATGCGTTAGGTAAGTCTCGGTTTATTTACGTGCTAAGTGTCTGATGATTTCACGCATCTATGGTAGATCCGTTATGGAGTAGGGCTATTTCAGTCTGTCAATATGTAGTAATATTCATAGTGTCTTATTTTGTGAAGAAAACAATGAATGACTTCTCATTTAATTCTCCTTTCCTTTCATTATCCAATTTCATCAATATATCATACTATTTCATATATACATTCAGATTTCTCTAGAATTAGTGAAACCTGTCCCGTTTTATATATGTCCCTTCCATATGAGCATCTTTCGGAACAGTTACAATCCAACAGACTAACTCTTCTGATGACTAATCTACAATTAACTATAACTAACTCATTGGCTCTATCGAAACAATAGGTTCAAGGTTTCGCGGACATAAGCTCTCCATACATCACTACCCTAGCTAATGTTTTACAATGATTTCCTGTATAATCTACTTCCCTCAAATCATGGATAATGTTATTCACAATAGGCTATTGTGAAAGTATTTTTAAAATATAAATATGCAGAGACGGAAGCTTAGGCATAATAAGTCCCTAAAATAAGCAGGAAAATAGGCATTATAAATATTTAAAATAGGCATGAAAAAAGGCATTATAAATAGCTAAAATGGGTAATAAAAGTCAATTAGAAAAACTTACAAATTGAAATTTTCTATTCGATATTGCAATTACTGTTGGAAGCAAAGAAATCTTCTTCCCATTAGCCTTAGAAAGTGAATTTTTGTGTTTGATTGTATTGACATGTTACGATATAAAATGTTTCTTTTCGTAGTTCACTGACTGCTCGCATATTTTGCATGTGAGTACGTTACCGTCTATACAAAATACACTGGCTACAAAAGTACTAACGTAACTTTGCATTTTACTGCGTATAGTAAAAGAACATCGGATTTCGGCATCTTGCTACTAGCTACAATAACGTCGCAATGAACACTGAAAGAAAAATTAAGTTAGATCCGCACTCATTGATGCCTTTTCAAATAAACACATGCAGTAATTAAAATGCTTTCTGCTATTTATATATTTTTGCACGGCAGCACTCAATGTTGCGAAGAGAATAATTATGAACTGACTGAAAGACTTTCATTGTAACGGTTTAGAAATAAATTAAAATACCTGTAGGCAATTTTAATAGTAAATTAATAAACAATAGATAAATAATCAAAAAAAGGCAACAAAAAGCATTTATTTCGTTAAATTAGGCATAAAACTGTGGCATTTTAATCACCAAGGTATAATTCATAGAGATTCACTTTCAAATTGAAGATAGATTTAACACATTTAAAAAGACTTTCATTGTAACGGTTTAGAAATAAATTAAAATTCCTGTAGGCAATTTTTAATAGTAAATTAATAAACAATAGATAAATAATCAAATAAAGGCAACAAAAAGCATTTATTTCGTTAAATTAGGTATAAAACTGTGGCATTTTAATCACCAAGGTATAATCCATACAGATTTACTTTCAAATTGAAGATAGATTTAACACATTTAAAAAGACTTTCATTGTAACGGTTTAGAAATAAATTAAAATTCCTGTAGGCAATTTTTAATAGTAAATTAATAAACAATAGATAAATAATCAAATAAAGGCAACAAAAAGCATTTATTCGTTAAATTAGGCATAAAACTGTGGCATTTTAATCATCAAGGTATAATTCATAGAGATTCACTTTCAAATTGAAGATAGATTTAACACATTTAAAAAGACTTTCATTGTAACGGTTTAGAAATAAATTAAAATTCCCTGTAGGCAATTTTTAATAGTAAATTAATAAACAATAGATAAATAATCAAATAAAGGCAACAAAAAGCATTTATTTCGTTAAATTAGGCATAAAACTGTGGCATTTTAATCACCAAGGTATAATTCATACAGGTTCACTTTCAAATTGAAGATAGATTTAACACATTTAAAAAGACTTTCATTGTAACGGTTTAGAAATAAATTAAAATTCCTGTAGGCAATTTTTAATAGTAAATTAATAAACAATAGATAAATAATCAAATAAAGGCATCAAAAAGCATTTATTTCGTTAAATTAGGCATAAAACTGTGGCATTTTAATCATCAAGGTATAATTCATAGAGATTCACTTTCAAATTGAAGATAGATTTAACACATTTAAAAAGACTTTCATTGTAACGGTTTAGAAATAAATTAAAATTCCTGTAGGCAATTTTTAATAGTAAATTAATAAACAATAGATAAATAATCAAATAAAGGCAACAAAAAGCATTTATTTCGTTAAATTAGGCATAAAACTGTGGCATTTTAATCACCAAGGTATAATCCATACAGATTTACTTTCAAATTGAAGATAGATTTAACACATTTAAAAAGACTTTCATTGTAACGGTTTAGAAATAAATTAAAATTCCTGTAGGCAATTTTTAATAGTAAATTAATAAACAATAGATAAATAATCAAATAAAGGCAACAAAAAGCATTTATTTCGTTAAATTAGGCATAAAACTGTGGCATTTTAATCACCAAGGTATAATTCATACAGGTTCACTTTCAAATTGAAGATAGATTTAACACATTTAAAAAGACTTTCATTGTAACGGTTTAGAAATAAATTAAAATTCCTGTAGGCAATTTTTAATAGTAAATTAATAAACAATAGATAAATAATCAAATAAAGGCAACAAAAAGCATTTATTTCGTTAAATTAGGCATAAAACTGTGGCATTTTAATCATCAAGGTATAATTCATAGAGATTCACTTTCAAATTGAAGATAGATTTAACACATTTAAAAAGACTTTCTTTGTAACGGTTTAGAAATAAATTAAAATTCCTGTAGGCAATTTTTAATAGTAAATTAATAAACAATAGATAAATAATCAAATAAAGGCAACAAAAAGCATTTATTTCGTTAAATTAGGCATAAAACTGTGGCATTTTAATCATCAAGGTATAATTCATAGAGATTCACTTTCAAATTGAAGATAGATTTAACACATTTAAAAAGACTTTCTTTGTAACGGTTTAGAAATAAATTAAAATTCCTGTAGGCAATTTTTAATAGTAAATTAATAAACAATAGATAAATAATCAAATAAAGGCAACAAAAAGCATTTATTTCGTTAAATTAGGCATAAAACTGTGGCATTTTAATCACCAAGGTATAATTCATACAGGTTCACTTTCAAATTGAAGATAGATTTAACACATTTAAAAAGGCATTCTGCCAAAGTTCCGGTCTCTGATAATATGAAATGAAGGAGTGGAAATATTTACTTAAATCATAATCATCGGCCATCTTTTATTTCAATATAATAGCTCTAATGAAGAGATAGTATTTTTTATACATTTTAAAAACGTGTAAAATACACATATAATAACATAAAAACTATCCTAACTTAATTCAATTACTCTAACCTGTAAAAATACAAGGTTAAATACGGACATAAATATTTGTTCTATAACACTGAGGAACAAAAAAGAAACTTTGTTTTTTGTCTCATAAAGAAAAATATATGATTCTGGTAGTAGTATTTTATCTCCTGAATTCAAATATGATATTGGTTTTTCTCCATCACGCAAGGTTTCCGAGAGACAGGAATTTATAATTTCAAACACATTCATATTTTCTATATTCGTAACTACACAATATTCGAACATTCGGACTCACCTAGAAAGTAGAAATGACGATGTTCTACAATATTTCGCCCGTGGATCGTCCCTCTTGATGGTCCAACAATAATCGGCCAGCATATTACGATTCCATTTGCCTTGATATATCTTTTCCATAGCTGAAATCTCCTGAGTTAACTCATTTGGTTTTATTTTACAATGGACAAATGGACGATAAAAGTTTATTAAAAAATGATTTATATCAATTAATTGAAATTGAAATAAAAAAACTGTGGGTGATGGACAAATTCCGAATACATATTTGAAAACAGATAAAAAAACGCGTTAAGTACTATTGGTACTCATGAGACAAAAATCATGTCGACCAGTACAATTGCAGAGACATTAGAGTGGCCAATACAGGAAATAATCCCACTTTTTTTCATATTTACTAGTAAAATGAGTTAACAATAATTACATTTCCTGGCTAAATGCATCTAATATATCGTTTTATGAATACTTGTTGCATTAAAAGTGTGTTTAATTGTGTAAATAAATTTCTGGAAGGCTACAACCGCCCATAAGTTTTGATAAAACCCAGGAATTTAATTTTCCAGATATAAATTTATCGGCGGACATCTTGAAGGAATTTTACTCATAAATGGGGAAGTCTCCTGAGGTTCCTTAACTACCACAGAAAGGGGTTTCATTTTGTAAGTAATCTTGATTAATTATGAGGTGACAGGTGGAATTCTTGAGTTAAACGGTATTATGGATTCAGTTTGACACAGTTGAAGAACTTGGAGATGAATACACTCTCCATCTATTGTTTAAATTCTGTTCATCCATTGGAACAAACTGCATCTCATTGAATTTTACATATTTATTCATTGCTATATTCCTCCCACGTTATTACCTTGTAAGCGTATCTAGCAGATATTCTCATATCCGCTTAATCACCTCCATTCAATTATCTATTCTTCCTAGTATTCTTTTTATATCGTCCATCTTGTCACTATTTTTCTTCTTTTTAACACACTCTAACTTTTAACACACTCTAACTTTTAACACAAAAATGAGATTATTTAAGACACTAGCTAATACTTGCCGTGCGCTGCTACGCCTAAATAATTTAAATATGTTTATATGTTTAGTTTAATAAGTAAAAAATAATTTAAAAATTATATGTTATTATTTTTGGATTCCTCGTGCTGATTATCCCATCTTCTAGGCATAAATGAGCTGAAAGACAAAAATGGTTATTGAGAGTTACGCTTACCCGGGAATCTGGTCATCCCGATCTTCTTGGCATCAGTGAGCTGAAAGATTAAATGGTTGTAATGAGTTGTCCGTAAAACATAGACATATGCTGCCACGGACGTTTTTATAGATTTTTTCAGATATTAAATTCTGTGTATATTAATCTGGTGTATGTGTTATGGTTTAGGCTGCGTAAATCAAAACGCTTTTCTCACAACAAATAAATTTGATAAAAATAAAATTATTCTCCAGTGATTTTAAGTCATCAAAGTCCTCCTCATTTTACTTCTTCCAATTAAAATTCTGGATACTGGTACTAAACTAATTATCACTGAGCAACAAAAAATAAACTTTTTTTTTTGTATCAGAAAGAAAAATATGTGATTCTGATAGTTTTCTTTTTTTCCTGAATTCAAATGTGATATCGGTTCTTGTCCATCGCGCAAGGTTTCCGAGAGGCAGGCATCTATAATTTTAAACACTTTAATATTTTCTACATTCGTAACTACACAATATTCGAACATTCGGACTCGCCTAGAAAGTAAGAAATGACGATTTTCGGCTGTATTTCGCCTGTGGAGCATCTCTCTTGATGGTCCAACAATAATCGGCCAGCATATTAGGATTCCATTTGCCTTGATATCTCTTTTCCATAGCTGAAACCATTTGAGTTAGCTCATTTGGTTTTGTTTTACAATGGAAAAATGGACGAAAAAACGTTTATTAACAAAATAATTATTTAAATCCATTAATTGAAATTGAAATAAAAAAACTGTGGTTGATGGAGAAAATCCGAATACATATTTGAAAACACGATAAAAAAACTGCATTAAGTACAACTATTGGTACTCATGAGACAAAAACCATGTTGACCAGTGTAATTAGAGAATAAATGCGTACGACACTTTGATTTCAGCAGGTAGAGTTTATAAGTATCTGCATAAAGAAAGAATAGTGTACCGGTAAGATAAAAACTAAGAAATTATGTAGACATCACTTTCATAAAGATGTAGACCTTGAAAAAAACGACATATTTGAGTGAACATTTTAAAGGTGAACAACAGGAGAAAGAAATGCATCACTGAGTACTTTTAACTGGTGGGAAATTCTTGAATTCCCATTCTTGTGGTTTCTTCGATCAAGAAGCGTAAAATAACATTTACGTAGATGTCATAAGACAGAATCGTTCAGATTTCAAAACATTACATCAATGCAAACCAGATGACTTATTATATAATAGCTTTTCGTGGCAGTTAACATTTAGAAATTTATAAATGATAGTCTTTGCGCCTGTCATACTACTTTGATTCAATTAAAATGTATAAACTTTCTTTAATTTTTTATCGTGATGTCAAATGGATCTAGTTAAGTTCATAGAAACTGCCTGTCACACATCTATACAGTGTGTTCTGAAAAAAACTTCAAAATAGATGTAGGAGATATTACGAAATGCATCATGACAAAGTACAGTACTAACCAACGAATAGGTTCAGTATTTGAGATTCGTATTTAGGAAGTCCCGAGTTTAAATACCGGGATCTGAAAAACTTGACTGCTAGTTTTCAAATTTAATCTGTATTGAAATTTAAGGGGGCGTTGGGTGAAATTTCTATTTTCTACATTTTTTAAGCTGTATGCTTGATTTTTTGTACACACATTCACGCCATAATAGGTAATATTATACTGAAGTTTCATCCTTCTAGGCTTAAAGGTTTTTGAGTTATTGAAGAAAATCCATTTAAAATTTGCATATTCAAATTTTTAATTAGTCCCATAATTTTTTAATTTTTTTCTACACGACCAGTGACGTATTTAGAACAACACTGTGCATTAACTTTTCTATATCATTATAATAAATGAAGAAAAATATATACATCCTCTGCATATGAAAATTTATTTTTTTAAATTACTACATATATTTTGTTTTTTATTTAAAACACTATCAGCGTTGTTTCAAAATTCATATATACAATTGTTAGCCATAGTGAAAATTTCGTGTTTCTATCATTAAATTTGTCAATGCTATTTTGATTTGAATGTATTGAAATGCAATGAAAATAAAAGTGTGGAAAAGCCAATATTTAAGTTTGCATGCAGTTAAATTAGAATGTAGCATACATGCCCTCCTACAGTCATTAGGGAGACTTACAAGCGCTATAGGACACTGAAACTTCACCAGCTTATACTTTAAGGTACATGGTATTTTTAATACAAAAACAAAATATGCTAAATTTCTCCGAACATGTCGAAAATTTCGCCCATCACCTTCCTCAATTACTATGATCTATTAAAAAATTTATTTGAAAATTATTCATAATTAATGACAGTTACATTTGTACAATACATACATATACAGAAATATCCCGCCTATTGGTACATATCCAAGAATCGTATACACAATATAACCAAATATGTTCAAGCTTATCAAACTAATGCTAAAGTAAAAATATAGGAAACTAAAATAAGGCTTTGACACTCACAAGGGAACTGTGAACCATTGCATACCGAAACCTACCTTGAAATTTCTCCCAGAGAAGCGTTGTGATGTAGTATGCACGTGTCCAAAAATTATTTTTAACTGCAAAGTACAGAAATCTAAGCAAGAATCCAGCAATGGCAACTCACTGTATGGAACAAATTAACATCCCTGTATGAGTTAAGAGCAGAGCGAATTAAGGCGGGACGCGGCGCGGACGGCGGATAGTGAGGGTTAACCAGTCTGCCAAAACAGGAGTTGTGTTATTTCCCTATAGTTTAGATTAGGGATTATGCTCTGGATTTTAGTACCTTGTAGTTAAGAACGGCAGATATTTTTTGGACACGGCCTTGGTACATCATAACGCATATCTGGGAGAAATTTCAGAATAAGTTTCAGCATGCCATGGATGACAGTTACCTTGTTGCATAAGGTCTATTACACATTACAGAAAGCTATGAACACAGTTATGAAACTTTTTATCGTTTTTTTAAGTAAGTAACTAGCTAATACCCGGCGTACGCTGCTACGCCTAAATAAATTAATGTGCTT
Source organism: Diploptera punctata (assembly GCA_030220185.1). Lineage (NCBI taxonomy): Eukaryota > Metazoa > Arthropoda > Insecta > Blattodea > Blaberidae > Diploptera > Diploptera punctata. The sequence continues at coordinate 152,519 of JASPKZ010005307.1, read as the reverse complement.
TTAAGTTCAGTTGAATAAGTAAAAGGAAAAATAATTATAAATTTATATTTTATAGATTCTCGTGCTGATTACCCGGCGTTGCACGGGAATCTACATATCCCGATCCTCTTGACATGAATGAGCTGAAATACGAAAATTAATGTGTTTTATGTCCAGTTAAATAAGTGAGAGGAAAAATGTATATTGTAATTATTTTTAGAACGTGCTGTTTACCCGGCGTTGTCCGGGAATCTACTCATCCCAATCTTCTTGGCATAAATGAGCTCAAAGACGAAAATTAATGTACCTCTTATGATTAGTTGGATAAGTAAAATGAAAAATAATTATAAATGTATATCGTAATTACTTTAAAATTCCCCGTGCTGATTACCCGGTGTTGCCCGGGAATCTGCTTATCCGGATCTTCTTGGCATAAATGAGCTAAAAGACAAAACTCCTTATTGTGAATTATCCGTAAAAGAATACCCGCCATGTGCTGCTATGCTTACACAGGAATCTACGTACTTGTCTCGATCTTCTTGGCATCAATGAAAGACAAAAATGATTATTGTGAGTTATCCGTAAGGGATAAACATATTCTGTCGCGGACTTTTTTGTAGAGCGTTCTGAGATATTCAATTCTGTGTACATTTATGTTGTGTATTTGTTATGGTTTAGGCAGCGTAAGCTATTTAAGCGTCCAAATAGCTATTTTTTCACGTTTTCCACTACAAAGGGCGATTTTTAAGGGTGTAGGAGTTGAGTATCACAACTCTCTTATAGTCTATGTTCATGCTGGGAATCTCCTGAACATTTTGTAAAAATCACAATTGGATCAACGGTGTGGCCGCGTATAAAGTACGAAGAAACAAACGAACAAACAATCTTTTTTATATATTAGATATATTAGAGGTGCATGAAAGATACTTGTAGGAAGACCAGAATGAAAACGCCAGTTGATAGACCAAGAATGAGGTGGGAGAATAACGTTAACCATGATTTGCGGGAAGTAGATTATGCAGAGGATGACTAAAAACATTACGTTTCTTTGATGGCATTTTCGAGTGTTTTTTTTCCCCCAAACTTTGAGGAAAGTTTAAAGCCCAAATAGTCCCCAAAATAATCAGAATATCATAACCACTCATAACATATTCACCTCGGTTTAATATACATGGTGTTTATTGCTGTAAATGTTCATATTACACTGGTCAATATAATTTTTGTCTCATGAGTACCAATAGTTGTACTGAATGCAGTTTCTTATCGTGTTTTCAAATATGTATTCGGAATTTCTCCATCACCCACAGTTTATTTAAATTTCAATAAATGGATTTAAATAATTATTTTTAAATAAACGTTTTTTCGTCCATTTTTCCATTGTAAAATAAAACAAAATGAGCTAACTAAAAGGAGATTTCAGCTATGGAAAAGAGATATCAAGGCAAATGGCATCCTAATATGTTGGCCGATTATTATTGTTGGACCATCAAGGGGGATGCTCCACAGGCAAAATATAGCAGAAAATCGTTATTTCTTTCTTTCCAGGTGAGTCCGAATGTTCGAATATTGTGTAGTCACGAATGTAGAAAATATTAAAGTGTTTGTAATTATAAATTCCTGTCTCTCGGAATCCTTGCGGGATGAAGAAAAACCGATATCATATTTGGATTCAGGAGAAAAGATACTATCAGAATCACATATTTTTCTTTCTAGGACAAAAAGAAAGTTTATTTTTTGTTGCTCAGTGTAATTGTTTCTTAAATTTAGCCCTCATCCATTCCTAATAAGCTCTGAAGCCATCCCAATTAATTCCGCGCTCTCATTTCAATCTGGTTTTGAATTATATGCAGCAGATAACAAAATTAACAAATGATAACTCAGATATGTTCATCTAAGATCCTTGGTTACGTATCTAAATTTCTTTTCCGAACCCCTCAATAATCCATACATTCTTTTGGTGTAATTCTGAAATACCATTTAGTAGTAGATAATCTTGTAAAATAGTTCGTAATAAAAAAAAAATACCTATAAGGAAATGTTCAAATTCCTTAAGCTGTGAACGTCCCTGAGACGCTGTGCGTATCATCTTCCGTTGTAATATTTAATATACTGAATTCCTGTCAAGGTGAATCTTCCTTTCTCTCTCGAGTCGTCTCAAGGTTGTAAGCGAACGCACTTCCGATTTGAATAAAGATGAACCAAGATCGATAGACAGTTCAGTTTCTCTGAAACAAATTTTATACTACTGCTATTTTCACAGCATTCAGAAGAGAAATATGTGTATTGATAGTGAGATAAACTGTCAGATCTTCCATGCTCGGATTTCGCTATTGATCTGGGATGTTAAAACGCCCTTAAACAAATATTAGATTAATATAATATGAAAGTTTTCGACAATTTTTTCTAATTCTATTATTTTTTCTTTTACTTCTCAAGATAATACTCATATATCACTACATTTTTGGACTATTTAACTCCTGCTCCAAATGGGAGTCAATGACCAATCACATTTCAATGAATTTAAATTTACAACCAATCACAGTCGTTTTTCACCTCGATTTTATCAGTTTAATTTTATCATATCAAAATCAAGCCTCCTTTTTTACATTTTGAGTAGGTCAGAGCGTTATTCTGCAGTGACTGACTCTCTAAGAAATACGGCAACCAGATTGTATATATAATGCACGAATGTAAACAGATACTTCTTGCGGAATATAATAGAAAAACAATTCGTAGTAATTGATTATGCCACAATAAAAATGAAGCACATTTTGCACTTTCTTAAACGTATTATTTCCTAGGAATGTACGTTCCAGAAAATTATAATTTACATCATAGGACATCAGAAATTAATTAATAACCTATAATGTTGGTTACAAACAGTTTGATGCGTTTCATTTTTTTTTTCCACTAGGGTGCATTCTTACAATATTCCGATCCTTTGGCAATAAATAATATGATCTGGTTGCATTGATGAACAAATGACGCATAACAAACGTTTCTCATTTGTTTTTAGACATCGCCGTTTACAATAAAAATATAAATATTTCAAAAAACTATATTTAAATAATGATTTGTGAGTAAACGGCTTAATTTTATTCGTTAAATAGTTCTAACAAATGACACTCTTGATTTCCAAATTCTCTAGATATATTCACTCCTGACTTCGTGAGTCGTAAATTTATAGATAATTTGGAAACCACTCGTGGCATTACTTATGACTATTTAACTCATGCCCCAAATGGGAGTCAATGACCAATCACGTTTCAATGATTCCTGTTTTACAACCAATCAGAGTCGTGTTTCACGAAATATTTATCAGTGTTAGGATTATCATATATTAAACAAAGCTCCTCCTTTTTAATATTCTGAACAGGTCTGACCGTTATTTTGCAGTGACTGAGCCTATAACAAATACGGCTACCAGATTGTATATAATAGTGCTTACATGTCAACATTTGTAGCAATTGATTATACCACCAAAAAAAGAAACCACTGTTTGCACTTTCTTAAATGTATTTTTTCCCAGGTAATAATCGAGAAAAATATAATTGTCATATTTACATCATACGACATCAAAAATGAATTAATATACAGATTGATGTGTTTCATTTTTTCTCCACTAGAGAGCATTCTTACAATATTGCGTTCCTTTGGCAATAAATAGTATGATCTGGTTGCAGTAATTAACAAAAGAAGCAGTAGAAGCGTACCTATCGTTTCTCATTTGTTTTCAAACATCGCCGTTTACATTAAATATATAAATATTTTAAAATAACTATAGTTAAATAATGATTTGTGAGTAAACAGCTTAATTTTATTCGTTAAATAGTCCTAACAAATGCCACTCTTGATTTCCAAATTCTCTAGATAAATTCACTCCTCACTTCGTGAGTCGTGAATTTATCGATAATTTGGAAATCACTCGTGGCATTACTTATGATAACTATAGCATGTCTTATATTGAAATATACGTTAAGTAATTTTAATAAAGAAAAGACTTTTTGCGCGATAGTACGTTTTGTCGTACTTACCAGCAATGGCGACCATTAATGAAAGTTCAACTTCCTACATTTCGGGGTTGCCAACCTAAATAACTACACTGTAATATTACATTTACACCCATGTGCGGGAAATGAAACCACTGCCCTCTATGTATACTACGTACAATGTATATACAGAAAATATCCATAAGGTAGTGTTAATATACATTATACGAAACAAATCATAGCATTTTAAATGAACTAAACTTTATTTGAAACAACATAAACAATAAATACGTACTTGCTGCCACGTTATCAATAACTGTTCTCAAAGCCTCCTGTTGTTTCAACTAATAAACATTGTCCAAACTGTTAACGTTACTCAATTGTTTATAATGAACGCAAATATTTCCAACAAAGATGTTATTATTTTACTATTATTTATTATTTTGAAAGCACCACCGCGCACAAAATAATGTACAACGCACGTTTGTGAAGTGTTTTACAGAATCACGGAAATTAAAAACCTTACTATCGCGGTATTTAAACTTTTCCTCGATTCTGTAAATACCACTTCCCAACCTCGTATTGTAATATACTATTGGATTAAACTTGTAAGTCGAGTTACAGGGTTAATAATGGAAGTCTAATTTCAAAATGGTGAAGTATGGGGACCATGACTTTCTATTAATTTAATAACATATTACATACACTTTGGGCGATTAAATCAAGCTTAGCTATATCATGCCTGATTTAAAATTCGAGAAATGGCGGTGGCTTCCAAAATAGAATGCTATGTAAGATGTTGTATAGCAAATAATCCAAGCGTGGCGCGCCAGCTTGGGTGATAGCGTGTCTGCTTCCTGATTAATTCTAAATTTTTCAGTCTCGTGACTAAAGGCGGTTGGTGGTGTACTATTGTACTATTTTTAATCCCTAATTTATGTGCTGGATTAAATTCAAAATCTCCTCAGCAGTACATATGTTGACAAGATGTATGGTATTGTACATAGCGATTCGTCTGTAAGATGGGGACGTTAAGCCTGGCGGTGCTCTTTATCCCTCTTACAACACACATTGCACACAAATACTCATAATCAAGGCTAGGATTTGTTTGTAATTACATATTCTTTCCTTTTGCTTATACCGGGTAAAATTGATAAATATCCACGAATTACAGACTTATTTATCATGAATGAAAATGAATGTTTGTTTGTTGACCCTGAAATTATAGAATGCTTAATTAAGAAGGTTCATTACAAAAAAGTAATTAACAAAGTTTTTCCTTTACCCAAAGAAAACATAAAGAAATATGTCGTAATGTCATACATAGGCCCACTTTCAAATAAAATATCTAAACACTTTAAAAAGTTGAACATTAATATGGCATTTAAAACCAATAAAACTCTACAAAATATAATAAAAAACAATAAAACCAAAACAAAAAAAGAAAAATTATCAGGTGTACATAAATTGAAGTGTGGCACATGTGACAATGTCTATATAGGACAAACTGGTAGACCTTTTATCTCTCGGATAAAGGAACACATGAGAGCATATAACAAAAATTTAGAAAATTCAAAATATGCTAACCACCACTTCCAATTTAATCATTGTTTCGATCCAAATTTTGAAATTTTACATATTTGTGATAAGGGTAAGAAGTTAGATCTTTTGGAGGCTGTAGAAATTAATAAATTTAAAAGTAGTAAAAAAACTGTTAGATTCTCAACTTGATTTGAATGAATCCCCTTTGTTAAATTTAAAAATTTAAATAAATATTGTTGTATTGTTGCTTAGATCAGTTGGAACACAATTCATAATTTGTTAACATGTCTGAAGAAGGTACAGTGTACCGAAACAGCTGTCACTGAATTATATAATAAATATGAAAATCAAATAGAACTAAGTTTTATTTTTATTTTAATTAATTTGTTTGTTTGTTTGTTTGTTTGTTTGTTTGTTTGTTTGTTGGTTTGTTTGTTCGTACTTTATGCGCGGCCATACCGTTGATCCGATCGTAATGGGGCTTTTGCAAAATATTCAGGAGATTCCCGGGATGAACACAGGCTATAAGAAAGTTGTGGTACTCAACTCTTACACCCTTAAAAATCGCCCTTTGTAATGGAAAACGTTAGAAAATTCGCTTTTTGGACGCTTAAACGACTTACGCTACCTAAACCATAACAAATACACAAAATTAATGTACACAGAATTGAATATCTCAAAAACCTCTACAAACAAGTCTGCGACAGCATATGTTTATCTCTTACTGATAACTCACAATAACCATTTTTGTCTTTCATTGATGCCAAGAAGATCAAGACAAGTATGTAGATTCCTGTGCAAGCACAGCAGCATATGGCGGGTGTTCTTTTATAGATAAGTCACAATAACGAATTTAGTCATTTAACCCATTTATGCTTAGAAGATCGAGATAGTAGATTCCCGGGCAACACCGGGTAATCAGCATACATATTTGCATGTTAATATTACATAAAAATCCTAGCCTTACTGATCATAACCCCTCTTTGCACACAATGCAAGTAAGGGTGCTGAAGAGGTGCGTAAATTGAAAATAGGTCGTATTAACGTTATATATACACTTAGTCCCAAATTTGTAGCACGAAAAGTGCAGTATAACACACACACACACACACACACAAGTAGATATAGAAAATGTTAATGTTGCTTCTTAGGGACCATTTTTTCATTAATTGGACTTGCATATCTAGGCTGGCTATTGTTTTATCCATGTATCTTTTGTCAGTTCGCCTAATTTCATCATCATACACCATTCATGAAAGTAGCCAAATGTTGAACCTGTTCCGCTCTCAACTAGTCAAGGTCTAAATGTCGTTTTCTGTGGACGTTCAGATCGTCGTCGTCCTCGTCCTCGTGGATAATACCGAAGAACATCCCTAGTTTGTAACATTCGGGATACATGTTTTAGTGATCTGTATTTATCGGTGGATATCTTGTAAAGGTTGCATGTGGAGTTCCTGCAAAATATCTTTATTCCAGTGATGGTCAAATAGAGTATGTCCAACAGTTTGGCATATGAATCTGATTCCTGCAGATCTTAATCTGGTGATGTCTTTCTTTTTTAACCTTGATTTCACTTACATACAGGAAAGTCGGGAGGGTAAGAGATTTATGTAATTTGAAATTCACCTAATTTAATGTCATACTTTTCTATAAATATATGATTGAATGGATCCTGGTAAAGACTTTCCAACTGGGCATTTACGTTGACTATTTAACTCATGCCACAAATGCTAGTCAATGACCAATCACGTTTCAATGAATTTTGTTTTACAACCTATGACAGTCGTGTTTCACCTTGCTCTTTATCGATTTCTCTTTATCAGCTCCTGCTATTGTGATAAAGAAAGCTCTTCCTTTTTAATGTTCTGAACAGGACAGAACATTATTTTTCTCCAACAAATACATTGAATATAGCAAATAATTAACAGATTCCTTGATTTTAATGAGTTGTTTACTAAAATAATAAATGAATAACCCGTAATTGATTATGATATATAGTTTGATGTGTTTCATTATTTCTCCACTTGTGTACATTCTTACAATATTGCGATCTTATTTGGCAATAAATAATATGATCTAGTTGCAGTGAATGAACATAACCTCACATTTTTTATTTGTTTTCAAACATCGCCGTTTACATTAAATACATAAATATTTTAAAATAACTATAGTTAAACAATGATTTGTGAGTAAATAGCTTAATTTTATTCGTTAAATAGTCCTAACAAATGCCACTCTTGATTTCCAAATTCTCTAGATAAATTCACTCCTCACTTCGTGAATCGTGAATTTATCGATAATTTGTAAATCACTCGTGGCATTACTTATGAAAATTGACACGAGTCCTCAGATGTTATAAAATATTTTTTAATCTGTTTTTATAGCATTAATTTTTATGATCGAGTTTAAGTTCTTTAAATTTTGCAACAAACATTTTTACATTGTTGCAAAATTGTAAGGAATGTAGAAATCAGATGATAATGTTGGTGTCTTACAAGCACTTAGCAAAGTGTTAAAATAAACGACTAACGCCAACAATAATTTGAACATGTTCATAGGAGTCTTCAACAGAGGCTAATATAACTAGTACCTGCACGCCTTAAACTCTGATGTTTATCGCTGTTTCAAACACGCAATGAAATATATTGTGAGAATATTTTGAAATTTGATTCCATAAAAGTTTCCTTTTCTCAGAACATTCTCACCATAAATCTTCTCTACGAAATATCTGGAAGCTATTATGCGTATTGCTTTAACATTAGAATACTTTTGTTTTATTCTATAGATTTTTGTTTAAAAGAATAACTAACTCACTGGCACTATCGAACCCGTAGATTTATGTCCGCGCAGATATAAGCTCTCCATACATCCCTATCACTAGCTAATGTTTTTCAATCATTCCCTGTATAATCTACTTCCCTGAAATCATATGTAATGTATTCTCCCTCCTCATTCTTGATCTACCAACTGGGCGTTTTCATTCTGGTTTTTTACAAGATGCTTTCAATTCCCATCCGTGCCATATGTCCTACTCATAGCATTCTACGATATTTAACTCTTCTTATTATATCTAGCATCCTACAAAAATCATGTAGCTCATTGTTTTGTATTCTTCTCCATTCGCCGGTCTGTTCATCACTCTTTGGCCCAAAAATGTTTCCTAAGAACTTTATTCCCAAATACTCGTAATCTCCTTTCATCCCTTAAAGTAAGAGTCTATGTTTCGCACCCATATAATATAACTGGTAGAATAATAGTTTTATATATTTTCAGTTTAACGTTTTTTGAAAGGAGTTGTGACGTCAAGAGTCTCTGTAATGTATAATAGAGGCAATAATATTAATATGACATTGACTCCAACAGACATATTTAAAGAGAAAAAAATACATATGATACACTTTTTTTTGTACTATCACTCAAATATTTAACCTATTGAGTTAATGTTTATTGAACAAGGAACATTTTGGTTATTCTCCTGAATTAAATAATCAAATTGTATTTTAACCAGTTTAATTAACATTTAACGTGTGTAAAGTCTATAACGAGTCCATGTTTCGCGTTCATATAACATAACTGGTAGAATAATAGTTTTATATGTTTTTAGTTTAACGTTTTATCAAAGGAGTTGGGACGTCAAGAGTTTGTAATGCATAATAGTACTACTAGATTTATTGGATAACTGTAGAATGTCTTATATTGAAATATACGTTAAGTAATTTTAATAAAGAAAATACATTAGTATTACACTAGTGAGTCAAGTTACAGGGTTAATAAGGGAAATCTAACCTCAGAAAGAGATGCCCAGATCCCAGCAAGTATATAACTCATATTGAAAAATAACCTGCATGTTCGTGCCAGCCTTTTATGTTACATAATGTATAATATGTTAAATCTATAAATTAATAAGGGGGACGATTCCAGAGAATGATGCAATATAATGATGAATGCAACAGAGACACATTCGATTTTGCATCACTGACCCATCAAGCATCAGATTAAGTATGATAGTGTTTGAATTATAAATTTATCAAAGTGTCACTTTTTTAGAGACATTATTATTAAGAAAGACAAGTTGGTTTGAGTCACTATGGGGGAGAAATTGATCTTTTTATGGGGTTTGCACCCAGCCAGCAATAAACTTCAGATTGAGGAAATCAGTAAAAATGGATGGATTTGTGTATTTTACATCTTTACATGATGTATTTCAGTCCTTTTTGTAACCTATTTTATTATTTATCATATATTACTCATGTTTGGTCATAGTATATAATCTCTCGAAAGAGTACCCTGAAACAGATTTTGCGGCATTCGTTCCGAAATTCTAATACGGTAAATCTTTTTGGTAAAGTGAAAAGAAAGTTGATAGCATAAGCTATAGATTAAAAACTGTAAGTAAATCGTATAAGAATCAGCTGGAATTGTTTAATGACATTCTTTAACATATCGAGTCATTAGTGTCGTGATAAATGTTGATCGTAACAAAATTTTCTCTATTACATTTTATTCATATGCCGTTAAGGGGGAGTGTAATTTTCGAAATTTTTGAACAAATTTAGCATTTTTTGTTCTAAAAAATACTAAGTACCTTAGAATATAAGTTGGTGAAGTTTCAGTGGCCTATGGCGCTTGTAAGTCTCCTTAATGACTGTAGGAGGGCATGTATGCTACATTTTCAATTTAACTGCATGCACACGTTCAAATTGACTTTTCCATACTTTTATTTTCATTGCATTTCAATACATTCAAATCAAAATAGCATTGACAAATTTAACGATAGAAGCACGAAATTTTCACAGCATATGCCACATACTACGGCTAACAATTCTGTGTATGGATTTTGAAACAACGTTGATTGTTTTTTAAATAAAAAAAATAAAATATGTGTAGTATTTAATACACAATTGATCTTCTTGGTGATACAATATTAAAATATATATATATACAGTCAATATGCCCATTTCACCAATAAATGTTTAAAATGGTCAACAAGTTTCTACAGCCAAGCTGTCATTCTCAAGACCAGATATTGACTGAAGACAATATAGATAAAAAATAAAGATACAAATTCAGTTAAAAACAAACTACGTCACATGACGCAATCATTCACAAGTGAAAGTAAAACATAATAAAACTAATCCTCTTTTTTATCAATTAGAGAAAAGAGGATTAGTTTTATTATGTTTTACTTTCACTTGTGAATGATTGCGTCATGTGACGTAGTTTGTTTTTAACTGAATTTGTATCTTTATTTTTTATCTATATTGTCTTCAGTCAATATCTGGTCTTGAGAATGACAGCTTGGCTGTAGAAACTTGTTGACCATTTTAAACATTTATTGGTGAAATGGGCATATTGACTGTATATATATTTTAATATTGTATCACCAAGAAGATCAATTGTGTATTAAATACATTAGACATCCAGGTCAATTCGATCTTTATTGACTATTGACAAATAATAAAGCTACGATTATTTTATGTTTTGACATATTGTCATCGGTTGGATTTGTGCACCGGACCCTGCTTGTGAGTTTTAAGTGTGGAATCTAGTGTTATATTTCATCAGGGAAGAATCTACGATTTTATTAATAATTAATCATCTACACAGTGGATTTGTTAATCGTTTGCAAATACTTCACCTGTTATAATTTTGATAATACAATTGGACTTTTGAACGACTACGAACTTCAACTTCAAACTCAATCACACCTTGGTATTCTACTCTCCGGTTTCTTCAGGTTCAGCTTATAACCACTGTGTTTGTAAGTGATATTGTTACCGAGATTGTGATTTATTAGACTGATTTCAATATGATGACTAGGAAATCTGATCACAATCTATACCATAAAATAAGTATGAAAATAAGTTTCATTGGTTTGGACATTGCCTTTTTGAAGAATTGTAAAAAAGAATCAGTTTTTCCAAAGTTCATTCAAATAAATGTGTCAAAAATTGTAGAAACAGAGAGAGAATAACCAAATTTACCAAACAAAAGTGGCTAGATTCCGAAATTAAATACCTTTATTCGAAGAGGAGCAGATTGGAAATTCAATCTTATAAACTATGGAAAACATTAACAGCACATCTTACCGAACTTGAATTTTTAGACTGGTGTGAATTTCAGAGAAATATGTTTCGATCGATCAATTTTAAGGTTCAGAAAAAACGTTCTTCCCAACGGATTAAATTGAAAAAACTTATTGATCGCAGGGGAGGGTCCGGGGTATGCTCCGATAGGGTCAGTATTGTTGAGAATCTCTCTTCACAAACCTTTAATGACCAAGAACTGCAGTTGTTAAATAAAGGCCTAAAATTTGCTTTACCGGATCACAATTCTGAAATTGAAAATGTTATTGCTGGCATCGAATCTTCAATCAAACATTTTTAATGAACCCACAAAGCAATATATCAGAGAATTTAGCAAACAGATCGTTACGAAGAATTTGGCTACTACTAAGAAATCATCAAATAGCACTGATATACAAAACAAGAGAGTCATTAAAGGTTTGAGAAGAAGGGATTGCTTTTACATGAAAGCTGATAAAGGAATAGGGTCGTTGTCTTGGATAAACAGGACTACTATGATCGTGTTAATGATATGATTAATGGTGGTCCTTACCAGTTGGTTAATAAAAATCCATTACCTAAAATGATCAGGGACGTAACTAATGTTGTGAATTCGTGCAATCATCTGGTTACTAAAGAATTAAAACGCAAATTGCATATTTCGAATCCTCTGGTACCTAAATTGTACTGTTTACCAAAAATACACAAACCGGGAAAATTAGTTAGACCTATAGTTTCAGCTATATCTGCACCCACTTATAATATTTCTAAATGGTTGAGTTGTGAGTTTGGTAATCTACCCCTACCACAGCCCGGCTTTGCTGTTAAGAATTCGTTGGAATTCATTGAGAAAACCAAGAATATCGAGCTGAAGGATGGAGAGATTTTGATTTCTTTTGATGTGAAATCTCTCTTTCCTAGTATAACCTATACCTCAGACGCTGAGTTTCTTGGAAGACCTACTACTACAGAATAAATTGGAGCCCAATATTGTCAATCAATATATCAAGTTAACGGAACTTTGCATGAATCAGAACATTTTTCAATTTAACAATAAGTTTTATGAACAAAAGGAGGGAACGGCAATGGGTAATTCATTGTCTCCTTTCCTAGCTGATCTTTTTATGAGCAGATTTGAGACGGAGCTTGGGAAGGAATTAGATTACTTTCCAAGGGTCTGGCTCAGATATGTTGACGACATTTTTGCTATTTTTGATACCAAAAAATGCAATGTACAGGAATTTGTTGAAATATTAAATGACCGAACTCCCAGCATAAATTTTACGTATGAAGAGGAAGAGAATGGAAGGCTGCCTTTTTTAGATATGATAATAATTAGAAACAATTATAGATTGGAATTTGATATTTATAGAAAAGATACCAGTACATTTAGATATATCCCGGCAGATTCTCACCATTGTAATCAACATAAAATGGCCAGTTTCAATTTTTTAGTTCACCGTCTTATCACTTTTCCGTTAAGTAAAAATAGATATAAATAAGGAATTACAAACCATTAAAGATATAGCTAAGTGTAATGGTTTCAATGGAAATATTATTGATAAGTTGATTCGTAAATTTGAATTTAGAAAACTTTGTTATGGATTCTACAGCTTTCCATTCTCCTATTAATAAAACTAATTTTGCTATTATGCCGTACGTTCCCTCTTTAACTAGAGGTTTGAACAAGATATTCAAAGGACTAGATACTAAATTGATTTTCACTTCCACTTTGACATTAAATAGTTTACTTGGAAACCCTAAAGATAAAGTCGATTGTATAGAGAAATCCGGGATTTATGAAATTGCATGCAATGACTGTGACTTGAAATATGTTGGGCAAACCAGAAGATCCATTTTAACTAGATTTAATGAACATATTGCCCATTTCAGACTCAACAGAATTGAAAAATCTGGAGTTGCCCAGCATATTTCTGAGTACGGTCACGCTATCAACAAAAGTAATCTTAGGCTGGTTCGTTCGGTCAGGGATTTCAAATTCCTTAACGTCCTTGAAAGTTTGGAAATTTATAAAAATAAGGATAAAATAATGAACAAAGACAAAGGCCCTATTCCGTACAGCCCCCTCTTTTCTCTAATTGATAAAAAAGAGGATTAGTTTTATTATGTTTTACTTTCACTTGTGAATGATTGCGTCATGTGACGTAGTTTGTTTTTAACTGAATTTGTATCTTTATTTTTTATCTATATTGTCTTCAGTCAATATCTGGTCTTGAGAATGACAGCTTGGCTGTAGAAACTTGTTGACCATTTTAAACATTTATTGGTGAAATGGGCATATTGACTGTATATATATTTTAATATGTGTAGTAATTTAAAAAAATTAAACTTTCATATGCAGAGGATGCATATATATTTTTCTTCCTTTATTATAATGATATAGAAAAGTTAATTCATAGCGTTGTTCCAAATAAGTCAGTGGTCGTGTAGAAAAACATTTAAAAATTTTACTAAAAAATTATGAGACTAATTAAAAATTGTAATATGCAAATTTTTAAATGGATTTTCTTCAATAACTCAAACCCACAAGAATGGAAAAATCATCTGAGAAGAATGGCAAGAAATAGACTTCCAAAATTGGCATTCCAATATACCCCAACTGGACATAGGGACCAAGGAAGACCAAAACATCGGTGGAAAGATCAAGACCATCTTCGCTAGGTTTACCGTACAGGCCACATGGCCTAAAACGAATTTGTTCATGATGATGATGAACTCAAACCCTTTAAGCCTAGAAGGATGAAACTTCAGTATAATATTACCTATTATGGCATGAATGTGTGCACAAAAACGCAAGTATGTAGCTTAACAAATGTAGATAATTGAAATTTCACCCATCACGCCCCTAAACTATGGCTTGGGTCTCATATATTTCTTCCTTTCTAATTATAGCCTTACTTAGAGCTTTCCAGACTGTAAGTGGTTTGTTCACTCTGAAAATAAACATTCATCGACCTCGGCCCGAATTGAACTAAAAAATTTCAAATCAACAGTCACGCATAGTTCCTTAGATAATTTGTATCGAGAAACCCCAATAAAGTAAGTTAACGTTTTCCAATACTGCACAGTTCTGGCTGCTTTAAAAGTCTTTACCGTTACTACAAATTTGTCCCACAACATATTGAGCGTCATGTGCCGTCACATGTGCCCGAAGGTTGTTGAAATGGAAGCAGTATGCATCATGTTGTGGCACAAGTGCCGGTGACAAAAATGTGCCAAGCGACTGTGGCGGTCAGCATGTGCCGCAACTGGTGCCACAGAAAATGGAAATTGACTACAACATGTCCCAAGACACGCGCATTGCACAATAGTCTATATTCGCTGTTAATTACCCTTTGGTCTTCCAGGCCCTACGTTGCGAGTATAAGTTCAAACTTGATCATTCTAACAAAATTCTCGTAACCACTTTGGAGACAGAAGTCTCTTATCAACGAGTTGTAGGATCCTTTCGAATG
This sequence comes from Diploptera punctata, assembly GCA_030220185.1. Taxonomy (NCBI): domain Eukaryota; kingdom Metazoa; phylum Arthropoda; class Insecta; order Blattodea; family Blaberidae; genus Diploptera; species Diploptera punctata. The sequence goes on along the minus strand of JASPKZ010005307.1, from coordinate 137,468 downwards.
TATTTTCACTAGAAAACTTCTAATCCACCATCTCGGTCATTTTCTCTTTTTTTTTAGAAGTTCATAACATGCGCCTGCCATTGCCACAATGCTATGATTGCAGTGAAGGACCTGCCTTCGGTCAGAATTAGTATGGATGGATGGATGGATGGATGGATTGCCACAAAAGCCGAAATAGATGAGTTGTCCATATCACTCAAATATTTTAACCTCAATAACCTGTATATTAATGTTAGATAATGCCCAAGGAAATTGGAAACGGTAGAAATAATGACGCGCAAAATGTGCCCGACACTTGTTTCGCGTCATGTGCCTGGAAGTTGTCAGAATGGAAACGAGCCTTTAGCCGCATTTGAGGGGTCGCCACTGAAGATGCCCTCCGCAGTTGAGGGCGAAACGTCTGGTATCAACACCATCTATGGACCACGGCCACATAACCCGGAATTACTCAACATTACGATTACCGGCCGTGAAAGCCTGCATTCAACTGCATCTATGTATATCAGTCAGTAATGTGAGAATGGATGTGCAAGCTTCACACTCGAATAGAATAAAATGTACTCTCTATAATATTCCTGTAATTATCTGTATCTATCTCCCCTTCTCTCTCTCTCTCTCTCTCTCTCTCTCTCTCTCTCTCTCTCTCTATATATATATATATATATGTTATAATTAAATCTTTAACATTGAGCAATGCAAGCTTAATATGGTATGATAAGAAAAATAAATGCCTGGACGGGATTCGAACCCGGATCTCTGAGATCCGGGTTCGAATCCCGTCCAGGCATTTATTTTTCTTATCATACCATATATATATATATATATTTAATCATATCTATTTAGAATACCAACAGATAATTTTTTTAGGATATAATTAAAAATTGAAATATCAAAATTTAAATTATTTCCAGTTCGGAAACATAAATATACAGATTATAACAAAGGAGTACGAAAAAATTTAGATATTAAAAATAAGTTTTATGAAAATAGGTGGAGAAACACCTCGTTAGCCAATACGGAAATAATGAAGCTATTGTGAAAGTTTTCATGAAAATATTTTTAAAAATATTTTTACTTCATTGATCCTACTTAATAGACACCGATAATTACCAAGAAAAAATCTGCATATGTATATATGTGTGTGTGTGTGTGTGTGTGTTAACGCTGTTAACAGAATATTTTGGAACCAAACTCGGCATATAGCTATATAAAAAGAGCCCAAATCCAATTTTTTCCGTTTTTTGTTTTATTGGCATGAATATAATCGCAGTGCTTATGCATGTAGCTGTTACCATAAATCCAATTCTTACTGCAACCGAATATTTAGTTAGATTTGAATCACTCCAATATTTGGAGTTAGTGTATTGACATAGGCTTTCACGGCCGGAGTGTTATGATCTTGAAGAAGATTTCCGAGCTATAGGCTAGTCTCAAGACAACCCTTGAGGATACCAGACGCAGTCTCTGGCGAAACGTCGGGGAACTTCAAGCCTCAAGAGCACGGCCTACAGCTCGGAAATCTTCAAGATCATCACTTGGAATTAGGTTATTTTCATTCTTGAATACAATAATGTCTCTCGTTCTCTTCCATCTTGTGTGTTCTGAGGCTTTTCCAAGCCTTTTCACCATTAAAGAACAAGAGTTCGACATGCATGTAACTTGGTTTATACTGGCGGTGTAAAATGAGATGATGTTACGGACACTTCTGGCGCTTCATATCATCGGTGTGACGTAATTCCGCCTTCCGGGGCCCAATTTAAGAACTGTGTTAAAATTCCGCCAATTCCAGGAGAAAATACCAGAAATATCATAAAGAAAACCTGGTGTAATTTGTAAAAAAAAATATTTTTTTGAGGTAGGTGAATGATTGAAAAACGATAGCTCAGAATGAAGATATATCCTCGCGTCCTTGAACCTCCGGATTTGATAGTTTTTAGCCCACTTATCTACTATTTATCTATATCGCCATCAGGCCCGTTCCAAATCCACAGGGGTTTCTTTCTTTCACTTTGGCTGCTGTGCCCACTATTCTGTGTGCTTTTTGCTCCTGTTTATAGAATTTGTACACTCTATAATCCTACACCATTCCTTTCTTTGTTTATGCAATATTTATATTTTTCCATTAGCCATTCATTTCATTCATAGTGTTCTGCCCAAGAGCAGGTCTTTCACTGCTAACTCAACATTCTCCACTCTTTCCTTAACTCAGCCTTCCATTTTATATCTGCATATAAACCATTTATTTTAATATTTATATCATCTGATGTATTTTCTGCCTCTAACTTTCTTTCCATTGACCATTCCTTCTAGGGCATCTGTCAGCAGGCAGTTTGTTCTTAGCCAGTGGCCAATCCAATTTCTTTTCCTCTTCTTTATGAGTTCCAGAATTGTTCTTCCTTCACCCACTCTGTCTAGCACATCTTCATTTTTAATTTTGTTTGTCCATTTTATATGTTCCAGCCTTCTCCATATCCACATCTCAAAATTAGCCATTTTCTGATATAAATTCGCATATAACTGTATGACAATTTGTTAGTTTTTATATCCATAACCTTTTTTATTTATTTGCTTTATTTTACAGTCTTAAACTCCAGTCGAAAAATTGGTCTCAGAAATTGCTGTAGTTGCAATGGTCGACATTAGAATTCCAGCATTTTATCAGGTATGAAGATGTCATTAAAATATCTTCTTAGACTATTTAACTCGTATCCCAAATGGTAGTCTATTACCAATCACGTTTCATTGAATTTTGTTTTAAACCAATGACAGTCCTGTTTCATCTCGCTCTTTATGGATTTCTCTTTATCAGCTCTTGCTTTTGTGATAAAGAAAGCTCTTCCTTTTTTAATATTCTGAACAGGTTAGACCATTATTTTTCTCGAACAAATACATTGAATATAGCAAATAATGAATAGATTCAGTGATTTTACTGGGTTGTTTATTCAAAATATAAATGATTAACCTATATTGTTGATTATAATAGTTCGATGTGTTTCATTATTTCTCCACTACAATATTGCGATCCTATTTGGCAATAAATAATATGATTAAGTTGCAATGAATATACATAACCTTGCGTTTCTGATTTGTTTCAAACATCGTCGTTTACATTAAATACGTAAATATTTTAAAATAACTATATTTAAATAATGATTTGTGAGTAAACAGCTTAATTTTATTCGTTAAATAGTCCTAATATATACCACTCTAGATTTCCAAATCCTCTGGATAAATCCACTCCTCACTTCGTGAGTCGTGAATTTATCGATGATTTGGAAATCGCTCGTGGCGTTACTTATGATAATATAATGATTCAGTCTAGCCTAAATTCTGTTAAATTATTACAAATATACTCAAACCTCAAAGGTCTAAGTCATAATCCAACTTTCCAAAATTATCAATTAACGCAATCGATGTTTTTTATCTTAATCCGTTATATAAATTAGCTACACACTGGTTAATAAAAGTTAATTGTGTGCTGTTTGAACCTTTTTGCGAAAGAAATTTTTTCTGTAGCATCCCGGATTCTATACACTGCAGAGTTGAATTTTTAAGAGGGCACACCATGGCATAATTGGTTAAGAGACAATAAGCTACACACCGGAAGATCGGTGGTTCGATTCCTGGCGGGATCAAGGTTTTTAAACTTGTTTAAACCTTCTAGTAAGACCATGACGCTGGGGTTGACTCAGCCTCTAATATAAATTAATACCAGACGTTTTCTCTGGTAGTAAAGATGGCCCTCACGAAGGACTGATAACTCGTGTTTGTCTACAAAGGTGAGAGCTCTGCAACTACTCCTTAGCCTCTTGAGGCTTGTAGTTGGGTCATTTTATATTTTGCCTTTACTCAACCAACATAAGGCTTTCTTATGGTACATTTATAATTAATGCACCATCTTGGCAGACAACATTACTTAGATGTTTTGTGTAGGCGTACTTGTTTTTTACATAGAGGGAAGTATTATGGAAGCTGCTGGAATGCCTTTCGGAAGAAAGACTTAGCCAGCAGAGCTAGATTTTAAGGAGACAATTTTTATCTGTAAAATATACATCTTATTAAAATTAATATCTATTTTTGCGCGATAGTGCGTTTTGTCATACAGCAATGGCGACCATGATTGAAAGTTGAACGTCTACATTTCAGGGTTGCCAACCTAAATAACTATACTGTAATATCACATACTACAAACACGCGTGTGAGAAGTAAAACCACTGCCCGCTATGTATAATACATACAATGTATATACAAAAAATATCCGAAAGGTAGTGTTAATATACATTATAAGAAACAAATCACTGCATTTTAAATGAACTGAACTTTATTTGAAGCAATATAAAACAATAAATACGTACTTACCGCCATTTTATAGTAGTAGTAGTAGTAGTAGTAGTAGTAGTAGGACTTTATTAGACAAAAAGTAAGATATTTACAATATTATTTACAAATATGGGTCGCACGGGCAGTAAGCCGTACGTGCTGTTGACAGTCCGTTACAATAAAGTAATAATTGGTACTAGTGTAAAGAAAAATAAACAACAAAAAAAGCAATAACATTACAATTACATAAAGAAAACACAATAATAATATTACAATTAAATAATAACACAATAGCATCATACACTAAAAAACATTAACATTACAATTACATAAAGAAAACACAATAATATTACAATTAAATAATAACACAATAGCATTATGCACTAATTAATTTATATATAATTGTTAATAATTAATGGTATTGCATTTTGATAACATATATTTATTCATGAATGAGAGTTGTCCTTATTTTCCGCGTTTTGTCCAGAAATTTACCGAGGTTTATCCAATTTTCTGGATTTACCAATAACTCGTAACATGCCAATCTTTCCCGATTTGAATTTAGAAATCTTTCCGGTAATAACTGACGTCTCCAATATTCTAAATCATTACATTTTCCTAATATAGCCTATGTATCTCATCTTCAAAGTTCCCGCACATTGGACATATTCTCATATCGTGATCGTCGCTAATTTTTAGAAATTTCCATGCCCCTAGCCTAAACCAAGCAAGCCCTGATCTCTCCTTAAATCCTAGGTTGAATATATACGATTCTTTTCCCCAGACGTGTTTTTAGGTCTCTTTGTAAACACAGTGAGCGTTTTCCTGTACATTCGGCGAAAGTATCTTGTAACTAAATAGGTCTCACGGCACCCTGTTGTTTCAACTAATAAACATTGCCCACACTGTTAACGTTAGTCAATTGTTTATAATGAACGCAAATATTTCCAACGAAAAGATATTATTTTCCTATTATTTATTATTTTGAAAACACCATCGCGCAAAAAATAATGTACAACGCACATATGTGCAGAGCTTTACACAATCGTGGAAATTAAATATTTTCCTCGATTCTGTAAAAAACGACTTCCCAACCTCGCATCGTAATATACTATTACCTTATCTATCATTCCTCAAATGTTTAAATGGCATTATCCATAATCATTCTTTTGATGAATAAGACCAAAATTATCTGTTTAGGCTCCAATGTGTAAAGTAGCATTCATATCTTAATTGGTCATAATTTTTTAATATTAAAATAATTACGTGATATATTAGTCGTCCTAGACTAAAACGAATTTCTTTATAAAAATCTTCGTCAATTAGTTAATTAGTTTTTTAAACAGAAATTAATTTTTATTGAGGACGATTGATACAGCAGATACTTATTTTAATATCTAATAAATATTACTACATAACCTCAATTCTGATTTACAATGAATTTTAGAAATGTTGATTGATTTCCCTTGATATTTCTACCTCACTAACTATAAATCGTAGTATGATTTGGTAATTTATCTTCATGCCATATTATGCTCTTCTTCCCACATCAAAGAGCCATTATGTTCTTAGATGTACCAAAATCAACATATATAAAACATTAATTAGACGAATCGTTACTTATGGCTTTGAAACTTGGGTACTTGACTCTTATGTCTAATCATTTAAATATATTTTGAAAGAAAGGTACTGAGAAGAATATTGGGAGCAGTTTGTGTAGATAACATCTGGAGAAGAAGATGCAATGTTGAATTAATATAATTATTAGGAGATCTTGATATTGTCTCACACATAAAGGCTTGGCCATTTGATATGGAATAGCATATTAATAGAATACCAAATAATACAAAAGTGAAACAGATCTTCTTTTCTCAACCTCAAGGAACCATATTAAGAGGAATGCCTAAGAACAGATGATGGGATTGTGTTTACCAGGATCTTAATAAAATGTCGATTAAACCATTGGGAGATGCTTTCTATGGAGAGGGATGTCTGGAGGAGGCTCATTGAACAGTCGAAGGCCCTTATTCGGCTGTAGTGCCATTTAAGAAGAAGAAGTATTTATCTTCGTCATTTTGCAAACAAAAATATTAATTCGAATTTATAAAAAGTTGTTGGCGTAAATGCTAATGTATGTTACTGAGTATTAAAAATTAACAAAACATTTTGAAATGCATAAAATAGAAGAAATGATATTTTTAAGAGGTATTACAGGATATAACATTTTTTAGATATGAAAGGAAACTAACTAGGTCACAAACAGTCTGCTAACAATCTCTCTTCAGAGCACTTCCTCTTATTCTACTTATTTCACAGTCGTTTCTGCCCGCTCCTGGAATTCCTCAAGGTATCAGGGGTTGCCGCACACTTGGAACTTTTAAGTCACGCTTATACAATTACTGTTGTTAATAGTCGTAACACTGAGAAATTGGGACTGGAAGTAAATATCAGTAAAACTAAATATATGGTCACGCATAAAAATATATTATATAATGGATATGGACAGCTAATTACAAATGAGGGAAATTTTGAGGAAGTGGCTGAATTCAAATACCTAGGAACAATAATCACGAACACGAATGAGATGCACAAAGAAATTAAACATAGGCTCAATTCTGGAAATGCATGTTATTATGCATTACAGAGACTCTTGACTTCACAACTCCTTTCAAAAAATGTTAAACTGAAAATATATAAAACTATTATTCTACCAGTTATATTTCATGTATGCGAAACATGGAATCTTACTTTAAAGGAGGAAAGGATATTACGAGTATTTGAGAATAAAGTTCTTAGGAAAATGTTTGGACCAAAGAGAAATGAACAGACAGATGAATGGAGAAGACTGCATAACAGTGAATTACGTGGTCTTTATAGGAAGCCAGATATAATGAGAAAATTAAGTCTCGTAGACTGCGATGGGCAGGACATATGGCACGAATGGGGAATGAAAGGCGTGCATGGAAGCTTCTTGTAGGAAAACCACAGGGAAAACGCCCAGTTGGTAGACCAAGAATGACGTGGGAGAATAACATTAACTATATTTGAGGGAAGTAGATTATATAGGGGATGATTGGAAAACATTGGCTCAGCATAGGGATATATGGAGAGCTTATGTCCGCGCGGCCATGAAACTACGGGTTCGATAGTGCCAGTGACTTAGTTGGTTAATATTTCTCTAGAACTAAATTCATTCTATGTCATTAATAGTTTTCCTCACTTTCCTCACTTTTCTAACTAGTAGATTTTTATATTTCATTCGTTAAATCTATATTAAATTAAAATATTTTATAAATAATAACTATACCATGTAATATTAATTTTTATTGTAATATAGATATAACAATAATTTTTGTATTTTTTAACCTGGTTGAGTGGGAGACGAGGCCTTGAGGCCTTAACTCTGGCAGGTAAAAATAAAGCTATTATTCAATATTATAAGTTTCTCTAGTATTCCCAATCTCAGTTATTGCGTCATTTAATTTGGTATAAAATTATTTCGTCCTTTGTTCCTTTGCGTCATCACTGTTGACGTATGCTCCCAAAATGGTCAATTTCAGCTGGAGAGATAAAATAAGAAACAGCATAATTAAACAAAAGATGAATCTTGAAACTTCAGTTGTGGACTTCATAAAAAAAACAATTGAAATGATATAGTCATGTAACGAGAATGACAGAAGACAGATTCCCAAGAAGAATACTAGAATGGATTGACGATGGAGATTGGATTTACAGAACGATGTGCAGGAGAATGAGAATAGATTAATTGGGTTCAGGAATATGTTGTGAAAACTGCTAAATAAATGAATTATTATAAGATATCAAAAATAAGTTGAATGTATACAACTTGATTGAAAAACTGTAAGAATGTTGTAGGAATTTATTTTATTTGCCCTTAAATTGGCAATGTTCCCTACAGGATACATCAATTGATTTAATTTGTTTAATATTTTAAATAAAACGAACGAGTAGAAATTACTTAAATATGTACAGAATTAAGCAGTACACCTAATAAGTCCGATATATTCCATAAAAGAAAAGATATTTAACAAGAAGATACAGTGGAAAGAACATGTAGAAAGAATGGAAGAAAGTAGATTATCAAATAAAATCTTCCATTATTTTCCAAGAGGAAGAAGAGATGTCGGACGTCCTCGGAAGAGACGGTCCTAGATCTGTTAGTGAAGACGGAACAGACAAATCTTGCCTAAAGTGAAGAAGAAGAAGACCTAATAATAAGTTATACACCATTTTGTTTTTTAGAGCAAGTGAATAGTTTTAAATACCTAGGTTTCAATTTATTATATGTTAAAATTGAAGAAGTTAATGACAAAATATATAAATTTAATCTAATGTGTGGCACTATTAAAAGACCCTTAAAACATAAGAAAAGAAATAAAAATGAAATTTTATAAAGTAATGGCTGTTCCTTTATTGATGTATGGATAAGAATGTTGGACGATCACTAAAAGAGAAGAACAAAGATTGGAAGCAGCTGAGATGATTATTTTAAGAAATATAACATGATATGCTCTGCTGGATAAGAAAAGGAATGAGGGTATAATAAAAGAACTAAATATTTTCAAACTTACAGACCGAATAATTAAATGTAGGAACGCCGGAAAAAAAACATATTGATAGAATGCCAGAAAAAAGATTTCCAAAATTATTGCTAAATTATAAGCCATACGGAAGGAGAAATGTTGGACGCCCACACAGAAGATGGTCTGAACAATTCTAGCATTCATGAAACCGGAACGAGCCAACAGGCTTAACCCCTGGTTGATGATGATGATATGGTAATAGAATTAAATCTTTACATTATATTAATGTAACTAGTTTCTTAGGGTCTATATGGAATATACCTTACATTTCTACATTTGGGGTTTCTTTTTTTTCCTTCACAGTTAGGGTATAATTCATTAGTCTTTTGATGGAGGCTGGAATTAATATTTTGGGGGACAAGGATTATATAGCAGTTTAATGTTTTTCAGTGCGGTCCGTCACATTTAAATAACTGACAGATAAAATTAGTGTTTTGCCAATTTAAGGGTTAAATACGGGTAGGCCTTCGTAATCTCATTGTTGTACATTAAGAATGTTTCAAGTAATAATAGCTTCATGCGAGTCACTTAGTCTTGTCGTAGCTATTTCACAATGTTATTGTATAGTGATCTCTCTTGTTCTACGCACGGTGGATAATTGCATGTTATGCTGTGCGAGCCCAAAGAGCATGTGTCACAATCTGCCTAAAGATAATCATTCAAAAAATAAATCAAGAGAATTATCATACAAAGTCACGAAGTTGTAAATATCATTTCAATTGAAACATAAAATGAAAGTTTAATGATAGAGATCTTCTATTTATCACTTTTGTTTTGTAATGACGAAGTTTATATTTTAAATCGCTGTATCCAGGTTTTGTTTACAAAAATGACTTCCTCGTGTCAATAATTTATAAGGTTATTCATGCGCATCAGCATCATTACAATTAGACTAAATTGTATTGACGATAAAATTATTTAACACAAAAATAAAATGTCCGTATTCTCATTTACATTTTTTTACGGGAAACCGAATAATGATACACTAATCAGGAATATGTAATCACATTTTTTCTTTACATCAGATTTTTAGGCAATTAAAGAATCTACAAGTTATGATGTCCACCGCTGTGGTCTCGAGGTAGCGAGCTGCCTTGTCACGCAGCGGGCCCGGGTTCAATCCCCGGTCGGGACAAGTTTCCTGGATGAGGTTATTTTCAGAGTTTTTCCTCAACTGTGACATAAATGTCAGGAAACTTTATGGCCCAAACGGTCCCCCAATCGTCATCATTGTCATCAATATCATATTCACCTAATTATATTAAGTTTAGTTTAAGGTCTCTCATGGAGCATCATTACCATCATCGTCAATCAACTCTCATATAATCGGGGCAGCTTAACCCCGCCTTCCAGGCACCCCAACCTCAGAAGTACGCCATGCCAAGAAAGAACTACCAGAAATGTCGAAATGACAACCTGGGACATTGGAAAAAAAAAAAAATGATTATAAATGAGTAATGTGTGTGTGTATATATATATATATATATATATATATATAATATGAAACGAAAAATGAATGCTTGAGTCGGGATTTGAACCAGAGTCTCTAAACTATGTACGTTTAGCGCTCTAACGACCCGAGGTACCCAAGTATTCCAAATCAAACATACATTTTTCTTATATATATAGGCCCCCTACTATTCTCAATTCACACAAGAGGTAGCGGAAATTCGTTCCGACTGACATCTAGTGGCCAACATAACAGTTAAGCAAATTGTTAAAGAGAATATTTACTTTATAGCTGTAACGCTTGTATATTTAGATATTATAACTATATTTTTGACATTTGAGTTCCGACTCAAGCATTCATTTTTCTGTTCATATCATATTTGCCTTCATTGCCAAATGTCAAAAATATAGTTATAACATCCATATATATATATATATATATATATATATATATACAAACAAACAGAAATGATCTTCCGATTATAAACTTGAATAACTATTGTTAGGGGACATTAGAAACATTACATTTGTGTCAATGGAAAGAGAACTTCAAATATTTTTGTTATGTCTGTGTACCTGTCGCATATGTAGTAATTTCGTTGCTATGAGACGATATGACAGAAGAATGGTTGCAAACGACAACAGAGGGGCATTTTGTGTGCTAGATTTTCACATATCCCAATCTGTTGTCACTGTATAATGCAATTTTAGAAGAATAGTTTGTGTTGATCCACTCAGTGGGCCCGGTATCCGTAAGTGATATGCTGACTTCAAAACGAGGGGATGCGTCTGAAAGCGGAAGTCAGCCGGTCATCCATCAGTAAGTGAGGCAAATGTGGAGCTCGTGAGAGAGAGTTTCACACGAAGTTCACAGAAATTCACCTTAAAACCCAGTAAAGAATTAAACATCCCCCAACAAACTGTGTTGAAGATTTTAAGGAAATGTTTGAAGTTCCATCCATACTGTCTGCAATTATTGCAGACTCTGAAACCAGACCACAAAGCCAAAGCAACAGTCTTTCTGTGAAGAGATGCAACTCAGAATGGAAACTGAAGGTTTCATCGAATCATTGATGTTTAGTCACTTCCTATCTGTCAGGAAAAGTGCTCATGGGCTTTGGAAAATCCCAACACTTATGTGGAACATGTACGCGACTCCCACAAAATGAACGTGTTTTTACACGCTTTATATTAGCTTGACCTGTATCTATCTATGTAACTGAATTTTTCAACGCGGTTTTCACCCACTTAAAATAATTGGATCGACTTCAAATTTTGTATACTTGTAAAGGACCCGTGACAATACAATAATTTCATATTTATTTTCTAAAATCCTGGCCAGAATCATCAGAAAATAAAAAAAAAAGTGTATTTGTATTTATGTAACGGAATCTTTGAACACGATTTTCACTCACTTAGAAACATAGGATAGACTTGAAACTTTGTATACTTGTATAGGACCAGTGATAATACAATACTTTCATATTTATTTTGTAAAATCCTGGCCAGAATCATCAGAAGAAAATGAAAATAAAAAAAAAGTATTTGTATATATGAAACGGAATCTTTGAACACGATTTTCACTCACTTAGAAACATAGGATAGACTTGAAACTTTGTATACTTGTAAAGGACCCGTGACACTACACTAATTTCATATTTTGTTTCTAAAATCCTGGCCAGATTCATCAGAAAATCAAAAAAAATTAAAGCTTGGTATAATCGGTTGCGGACTTGCTTTGTCGACCGTTGTAGTCAATCGTTGTAAGAGCTCTAGTTGGTTTCGAGCGGTGAGTGAGTGGTATATAATTTCAGTAATCCATAGGTCGCTGGTTCAAATCCGGCTGGGGAGGATTTTTCTTTTAGAAGAGACTACTTTTAGCTCATACTACAATAGTATCAAATTTAAAGATATTTACATTTTTATCTTATTCTGTAAGATATTAAAACTAAAAAATAAAAAATAAACAATAGTTTTAAAAACTAAAACAGCACGCTTTATTAGAAAACCGAACTCAAAAATGAAAAATAATTTTAATTTCCAACACGCTTGGGATAAATTTAATGTGATCAGCATAAAAATAATCTCCAACACATATAGAATAAAACGTGAGTTATCAACAAAAAGAAAATAATTTTACCATCAAAAGCGTGGGGTGTTTTTTATGATTTTTGCATTTTCTTCTTAGAGACTTTACTTTTACCAATATCTGTTTTTATCAAATATATTAATTGATATAGAGCACCCCACGCTTTTGATGGTAAAATTATTTTATTTTTGTTCATAACTCACGTTTTATTCTATATGTGTTGGAGATGATTTTTTTGATCACTTTGAATTTATCCCAAGCGTGTTGGAAATTAAAATTATTTTTCATTTTTGATTTCGGTTTTCTAATAAAGCGTGTTGTTTTAGGTTTTTAAAACTATTATTTATTTGCTATAAGCTGTGAAAAGATGTATGACACTTTATTTTCGTCGAGACGACAGTCGCAGATAATTCGTACCTAGACATGTTACAATTATGACTTCTTCCACAAATGGAACAGGACATCGAAAGTCTCATTTTTCAGCAGGATGGGACACCACCATAATTATCATTTAGATATCAGAAGTGAACTAAATACACGACTTCCAAGGAAATGAATTGAACGTACTGGCCGTGAAGATTTTGAATATTCGCTTTTGTCTCCACATTCCCCCGACCTCACCACTCGTGATTTTTTCTTTCTGCGATGTATTATAAAACAAGTGTATCAACCACAATTACCAACCAACCAACCATTGAGGATATTTGTGTCCGCATAACAGCGACCATTGCGCTAGTGGATAGGAGTTTACACTTTACATTATACGCTATATTTCATACGCAGGAGTGGATAACACACGGGTCTCCTGTAACCTTCTTTGATCATGGTGTCCTGTTAGACCTGCATATGTGGGACACGTAAAAATGCTTACAGAAGAGAAGTTAAATTAAGGAAAAGAATTCATTTTCTTCCTCATCAATAAAGGGATATGGCCCCTCTAAAAAATCTCTTCATATACTTCTGTCATATTAAATATTAACTGTTAAAATATTAATTAGAACATCTAAAACTGCAAATTATTATTTCTAGACCGTCGAAGCTGACCTCTACAAACAAATCGTTATTTTTTTATTTAAGAATATTCCACAATACAGTGTTTCTCCTTCAACCCAAAATGATTTGTAGCCAGAGGTTCCCGTCTTCCCTCACATTTCTAGCTTCCATACTTCTCTTCACTCCATCCATCCATCCATCCATCCATCCATCCATCCATCGTTCTCTAGGCCTGCCTCTTCCACTTCTTCAATTAGCTTTCCAATTAAGGATCTTCTTTGGTATGCTCTCTTCTTCCATTCTTATGATGTGTCCATACCATTTCAAACGTTTTTCTTCTATTTTTCCTAATGTTTTTTTCGACTTGCATAATTCCCCATTTTGTGTTGTTTCTGACCTTATCCTTTCTTGAAATTCTTGTCGATTGCTTCCAAAAATCCATTTCTACTGCTAACAGCTTGTTGGCTTGTTTTCCACTTACTGTCCATGTTTCCGACCCATATAATAACATGTTTTATAACAGAAATTGAATTATAATTTTTTTTCGATCTGTGTATTATATTTCTATTCCAAAGCACTGAGTTCAACACACCAATGATTCTTCTTTCATCAATTATTCTTCTTTCAATTTCTGTAGTTGAATTCTCACTTTAATCTTAAATAGATCCTAAATATTTTAAATTTCTAACATTTCGTAATCTTCCTGAATTACATTTTAGCTCATCTGTTGTATTCAATGAAAGATATTCTGTTTTATTGTAATTTATCTGTAATCTCCATTTTTTGTATTCTATCTCTAATTTCCTTAACATGAAAGATGCATCATCTGGATCCTGAGAATTCACCACTTGATCATCTGCGAATAAATCGTTAATAAGATGATTAAAATTGCCCCTCACTTGTTGTCTTGCAGGATTACTGCTTGAAATCATTTTTGTCACAACTTTTATGCCAGAATCGTTGATCTAGTAATCTAATACTGTATTTGAGGATGCATGTTCAAATTCGGCCGGGTTTGTTGATTTTTCTCAGGATATAAAATTGCTAAGTCACTTGAAAATTAAATCTTAGAGTACGTGTAATAAATTTAAGTCCCAGAAAATAGCCTCGAATCTGAATTAAGATACCTCTGGCGGACTTCTCATGTTGAATTTGAAACGCAAAACTAAAAACTTGAGATGGGACTGTTGTCATCCCAACTTCCCTCAAAAATATATTGAACTGAAAATAATATAAAAAACCTCTTATTCTCCCAGCTATATAACTCCTTTAAAATAAAGTTAAACAGAAAATATATGAAACTGTTATTCTCCCAGTTATATTACATGGACGCGAAACATGGGCTCTTATTTTAAGGGAGGAAAGAAGATTACGAGTATTTGAGAATATAGTTCTCAGAAAAAAAATGTTGGGCCAAAAAAGAGATGGACAGGTGAATGGAGAAAACTACATAATAGTGAGCTACGCGGTATGTGTAGGAAGCCAGATATAATAACAGTTAAATCTCCTAGACTTCGATGGGCAGGATATACGACACGAATGGGGAATGAAAGAGGTGCATGGAAGCTTCTTGTAGGAAAACCAGAGGGAAAACGTCCACTTGGTAGACCAAGAATGAGGTGGGAGAATAACATTAATTATTTGAGGGAAACAGATTATATAGGGAATAATTTGAAAGCATTAGCTCAGGATACAGATGTATGGAGAGCTTATGTCCGCGCGTCATGAACGTACGGATTCGATAGAGGCAGTTAGTTAGATAGTTTAGATAGTTATGTATGTGAAACTTGGACTCTTTACTAGTGTTTGAAAATAGAGTTCTTAGGAAATATTTTGGGCAAGTAATGATGAATAGATAGGCGATGGAGAAAACTACATAACAGTGTGGGAAACCACATATAATAAAGGGAGTTAAGTCTCGTAGACTGCGATGGGCAGAATATGTAGCACGAATGAAAGAAGGATATGGAAACTGCTTGTAAGAAAACCAAGGGAAAAAGGCCCAGTTGGTTAACCAAGGTCCCGCGCCGTAGCCGAGTGGTTAAGGCAGGAAGCCTTGGCGCAGAGCTATGGGACTTGCGCTGGTTCGAGTCTCCATGGGGGAAGAAATTTTCTCATGGCATTTCGGCCAGTATGGGACCGATGGCCACCCAACATCGTGAGGTAGCTACAATAAGTAGCGGCTCCAGGTTGAGAAAACCAGCTATAACGGCTGGGGGACTCGATATGCTGACCACATGTCACCCCTACACTGGCTGGATGATCATCTACCTCTTTGATTGACACATGGGGATGTGAGGCCAGCAGCCGGCTGGTCGGTTAAGGGCCTTCTAGGCCTGTCGCGCCAGGAATTTTTTTGGTTTACCAAGAATGAGGTAGGAGAATAAAGTTAACCATGATTTAAGGGAAGTAGATTATGCAGGGGATGAATGGGAAACATTAGCTTAGGATAGGGATGTATGGAAAGCTTATGTCCGCGCGGCCATGGAACAACGGTTTCATGGTTAGTTAACTTGAGATACGGTACTGCATTGTGACCTTAAATAAAAAACTACGCATTAGCTGGGGTGTAAACGTAATGTGTCTTCTGACATTGAGAAGAAGCATAAATTTTGGCCTTGATTAATTTTCCAATGTCCTGGTGAATTCTTTTAAGGGAGGTGATAGGTGAAAAATTTACCATTTGAGATCAAAAGTGACATTTTTTGTTTTTTGTACTAAAAAATAGCCTGTACTCTAATGTATTTGTTGGCAAAGTTTCGGAGGCCTATGGTGCTTCTAAGTGCCCTAAATTACGTCAGAGTTAAAAGGCTGCGCCAGTTAAATGCCACCTGCATACAAATCTTTAAACTTGTTTTTCCACACTTTTATTTTCACAGCATTTCTGTACATACAAAATTGAATGGAATTCAGAAATTTTGTCCTAGTAGGTTCAAATCTTATCTTTACTGCATGTCCTAAAACCAATGAGTAACAAAGTAGTGCATGGGTTTTATGATTGAAGTAGTATTTTAAGAAATAAAAAATTAAATGTATACAATTATTTTTTTATAATTCCACGCATGAGGTGCATTATTTTTTCTCCTTTGGATTCACATTATAAGAATTCTAATGCATGATTGTTTTTCTAAATGTTTTAGGGGTATTTTAGAAAAAATCAGACATTTTACTAAAAAAATTGTGAAACCCATTTAATTATCCATCCATAGTAATTCTGCCCGAAGGCAGGTCCTTCACTGCAATCATAGCATTTTCATGCTATGCTTGCAGCTTTACTAGGGAATTGTAGGTGTGGTAGCTTCCCGTTGCTTTCCACACCGGTGAATGATGATGATGATAATGATGATGGTGATGGCTATATGATTTTGGGGACCATTTTGGCGTTAAAGTTTTCCTGACATTTGTCTTAAAGGTGAGGAAAACCCCCGATAAAAACCTCACCCAGAAAAACTGCCCCGACCGGGATCGAACCCGGTCCCGCTGCGTGATAAGGCAGCACGCTACCTCGAGACCACAGCGGTGGACCATTTAATTATAATGTATGCAATTTTTGTTTAATCTTATATTTAATAACTCGTAAAATGAATGTCTCACAAGAATGAAACTTAAACACAGCAATATGTATGATGCAATGGATGTTTGTACGAAAAATCAAGTCTCTACCTTAAAAAAAATGTAGAAAATAGAAATTTCACCCATCACCCCCCTTAAATATTTTTTTCTTAAAAGAGGAAGATTATGCACTTTCTACAGACCATAAATAATATGGGCGTGGAGTGCAATCAGCACATGTTTTGTGACAATTTTTAATAAAAAGACTATAATATATATTAGACGTGGACACATCCCGGTTTTGACTCGTGTAACCATGGTAATATGTACCGATAACCGTACTCGCATTACAAAATTACCTTGTTATAGACTCGCCTATTACCACACTCATAACCTAGAATAATATGTTACTATCATGGAACATGACATCTATTGAGAAAACTTAGACATTACCGTTGTATGTAGTTACGATATTTCACAATAGGTGTAGCTGTAACTAAGTACTCATGGTGCTGCCATCTGTAATTCAATTTTTCATGCAATATCGAGGATCTTAGAGGTTTTGAAAAATAAAAAAATAATAATAATTTGAATCTATCTTATTTGATTGTTTTTTGTGGTATTATAATGATAAGTTAGTTATCACTAAGGCTGGGATTTGTACGTAATTACATATTCTTTCCCTTTGCTTATACATGGGTAAAATTGATAAATGACCATGAATTACAAACTTTTCATATATGAAAATTTATCATTACATATTTGATCTTAATTGCATATTTTTACGTATTTTAAATATTTTTTTCTAAATTTACATTTCATGCCTCTTGTTTAAAAAAATATATTTCAATAAGTAGAAAATAATTTAAAGCAATATTTGTTTACATTAAAATACTCAGATACCTGATTGTACACTGAAACTGTTTTTTTTTCTCCTCAATCTGCTGAGAAACGGTCAAAGAATTCAATTTACTAAACACGATAAACATGGGTACAGGAAGACTCTGAAAACTTGAGTATTGTGTAAATGAAATCGTACAAATATATAGGGGGCAGACCGTGGCATAGTTGGTTAAGGCAATATCCTACAAGCTGGAAAATCGAGGGTCGAGACGCGATGGGGTCAGGATTTTTAAACTGCTTAATCTTCAGGCGGCATCATCGACTCAGCCTATAAAAAAAATTGATACCATATTGTGTTGTGGAGGTAAAGACGTCTCACACACAAGGCTGAAATCTCTTGCCGATTGTCTAGAACGATGGGAGCCTTAACCTCCCAATATCCCTAAGTCTGTAGTGGGATCACTTTATAATAGACATGACTGCTCAGGTATTTAACTGTCCCATTTCCTTCAAATTGTATCTATCTTAAACTTGACATTTAATATAAATTTGTATAAAATTAAATTTTAATGTACTTAACACTGTATTAAATATTTTAAGGAATGTTTATGTAATCTTACATATTTTACATAATGTTATTATATAAATATGTACATATTTTGCATGTTAATATTATATAAAAATCCTAGCCTTAGTTATGACCCATTGTAACCAATTTCTGTCAACATAAGGAAATAAAGAAATTATCGCTATTCTAAAAATTCTAATAAGAAGTAATATCTGGAATTTTAGGATTTTTTTTTTTCACTACGTGCAGAAAATGGAACATGTTTCTGAAAGGCCTACATGGTTTTAACAACTTGACGAAGTTTTTTTTTAAACAGAAATGTATTTTAGTTGAGGACTACTAATATATTAGGTACTTATTTCAATATTTAACATTATACGGAGTGTTGTTTCTGATCTCTGATAACAAATGATTTTTAAGTTTTACCTTAAGAAAAGCCGTGTCTCCACCATCGAGCATGCTCTAATTGATGGCTCGTCACCCGAGCTATGGTTCGGCATCGTAGTTTCCGCTGCAGAAGACTCTTACGCAACACAGCCATGTCTGGAAGTTCCCACTCCTCTTTATATGCTTTCCAGAGACCGTCTATTGTTCGAGGACGCCTGTTTCCCAGTGCCCTTTTGAAGAGTCCAAAGACACAAAGTCCATCGGTGATGCATCAGGAGACTTCACTGAGATGTTGCTGAATGGAATAGCATGTGTTCCAGTTTTCTGCTCAATTTCTCCAGGAATGTCAGGGTTGAACCCGAAGTGTGACTGTAGGCCTTGTCTTGGTGCACCCAGACTTGGTTTTTGTCTATACAATAGAGAGCTGGGATTTCAGTCGGGTAAATTGGGGTGAGAACTTCTTCCTGGTAGTACTGGGAGTTGATTTTGGCCTTTTTAGCTACTCTACGAATGGTCAGTTTTTCATTGTAGCAATATCCCGTAATAACCATAAATCCATTGGAGAAACTTTCTCTGCATTCAGCATACCACTTTTGAAAAATTTTTTTTACCCCTTTCTCTATAGTAAATTGCCCGGGGTTTGTTGCAGTCTCGTAGGTAAACATAGCCTATGCTTCATCAAGTGTGACCAAACATTTCCATTTTTCTCCTGCCAGGTATTTTTCATAGTTTCCTGATCTTGGTGCGGCATTCGGCAATGTGACGTGGCAACAATTTATGAACCCTGCTTTTGTGGCGCTTCTCCATGTTTAAATCTTTGTTTATTGTGGTGTTTACAGTTTTAAGGGATATTCCCAATCTGTTCACAATCACCCTTTGTGTGGCAGGGTTACCACCAGAGATAAGGACCTTGACCTTTCTGATTACACCTGGGGTGCGGGTAGTAGCAGGTCGTGGATTTGCCTGTTTTTTTTCCTTTTGGAATTAATCCCAAGCAACCTTTTTATTAAGCACTGAGGTAATTACACACTTTGACACCATAAAATTACGTTTTTTGCAAGGCTCAATAATCGCGGAATAACTATAATTAGCGTCGAAAAGGGCAATAATGTACCCTTCCCAAAACGGGTTCATCCTATTAGGCATTATGAGAGCAACACGCGTGCGAGTGTAACAGAAGCAGCACACTGACTGGTTTGATCACCTCGCATGCTCCTGTCCTGATGACTCACACTCAAAAATCACGATCTACTTGGCAAATCGTTATCAGAGATCGGAAACAACCCTCCGTAATCTATGTAGCCTACTTTATTTTATACTTTTTCTGATTTCCGTATGTCCAATTTTACGGACTTATAAAATGGCCGACAAATGGAATGTTGTAGCACTTGTAACAAAGTGTTAACAAAAGAACAACTTACCACTAACCTATCGATAAGCTATAATTATTTATAAATTTTCAATTAATCATGCGAAAACGGTAAATGAAATCATATAAACACGTCACTTTTTATTTCAGTATGACTTTACACTAAAAAAAGTGACGATGCTATATTATTACATAAATTTACTTCAAAATTAGACTATATTAAATTTTTCAGCAGATATTAGGTGCCTTTCTTTAATCAATTGTCCAATGGTCTAAAAGTCCTAATAATAAAAAGTATCATTAATTTGTGTAAAATTGTAGACTTTCACGGCAAGTATTTTGATTCATGTATTTTGTCTTTCGGGCTAAATGGCCGTAGACGATGTCTACTGAGGATGTCTACCGCAGTAGTAGACGAAACGTTGAGTGTTAATAAAACCAGACCACGGCCATTTAGCCCGAAAGACATAAAATACATGTATCATTAATTTGTTCTCAGATCTTTTACTACTATTTTTGAACAAAATTCTCTATACTATTTTATATCTCTCTTCAATTTCTTGATATTAATTTTTTAATCTCTCCATTAGATCTGATCTTTCTTTTGGAAGTTCAAAATATTCAATAGCAATATATTGTATCGACTAGATTTTATCCATTAATTCACAAGCAGCTTTGTATCCATTGAGTTGGACTATGTTATGCATCAACCGGCTAAGCGCTGTTTTAAAAAATGAGATTTTTATGTAATCTGTTGCATTGCCTCATGATGTAAGTATACGCACACTTTTAGCGCCAAAGATCTTTTAATATAGAATATATTTATTTAGCCTGGTGATTAAATATAGCCTTATTACTAAAGAAAATGTAATCATCAGTCCTATCAGAGATTGTTTTTTGCAACAAACTTGTATGGAACTAGATTTTCATAAATGCTTATCTAAATTTTGCATCATGCAGTTAAGTGCCAAATGTTTCCGCTCTTAGACTGTTGATGCATAACTGTCAAACAAGGAAAATAACTTATAATATCCAGTATTGTTTGTATGGCGCCACATAAATAGTGAAGCTTGACTTAAACTTTAAACTCGAAACTTACGTAATGGCGCAGGGCCGGTTGATGCATAACGCCGTCCAATTGATCTTGATAATATCTGGATCATAAAATTCAGTTATATTAATACTTACGGTTATGAATCTTCAGCCCACCAATCTTAAAATCAGCTTTGAATCGAACAGAAGAAACTCTAAGTTTAATCAATTTTTATTGATGAAAATACTCGTACATTTTATTTTTTAAACTAATTAAAACATGTCACCTTTGCCCATCGTTGTTAATACCAAAAACTTATGAAGATAGGCTATTCCTATATACTATTATTATACATTTTCAAAAAATTCACTTACGTTGGTGTGATAACAAGTGAATCAGAACAGAAAACAAACATATTGTGATAATGGTGTGGTTGGTTGGATTTCATGTATAGAATTGGTCACTGATCCATGAGATAAACAACCATTTAATCTCCCTCTATACCAGTTCCGAACTCAGTTCCAATTGTATTGTAAACAAACATGCATAGGCCTAAGTTATTAGTTCGCCGACACCGTCTATCGGGCTAATAGTGGTCTTATTTTTACCCGCCATATGTCTAAATTGTTTACTGAATTATCATCGATAGAAACATTGTTCTTAAGCAACAATGTATTTTACAGGAAATAGGACAACATACAAGGTAAGATAGTTAGGCGTACCAATAATTATGAATTTCCATTTCTTACTTATTTATGACAGAAATATATATGGGCCTACCTAATCAGACGTTTACGCTTTTTCCATGATATCGGTAGATATCCTTTATTTACAGTTTTTTACGAGCAGAACAGCCTATAAGCTCCTTGCTGACCCACCTTTAAATTCTATTATTTTCACCATATTTTCAGTAGCTAATGTAGAATTTTTTTCACTAAACAGTTTGAAAATATTCAAAATAATTTGTTTCTCTCCATTTTTCAAATATGTCCCTTCTCAATGTCTTATAATTTTATATAGCTATAAATTTTAAATTTTGTGGCCATATTAAACGAATGAACTCAAATAGGCTTACAAAACAGATAATGAAATTCTACGAAAAAGAGAAATAAATCTCCAGTGGATACTATGAAGTGGATTGATGAAGTCAAAAAGGACTTAAAATTGGCAGGAATTACTAAAGAAGATATCCCAAACAGAGATATATTTAGAATTAAGGTGAATAAGTGGCAAGTTGACCAAGAGGACAAACCAAAGAAAAAACTGGAACAACTTGGACAGATGATAGAAAACAAGCTCATAGCAAAAGAATGGGCTCAAAGGAAACGCCTCTAAGTATTTTGCGTAGTCCTACATGGGCTCCTCAGCAATAAAATAATAATAATAATAATAATAATGGGCTCCTCAGCAATAATAATAATAATAATAATAATAATAATAATAATAATAATAATAATAATAATAATAGTTATGCTTTAAGTTTCGTCAGTCAACGGCTAGAAGACGAAGGACTGAGGTTGAAGTATACTTTCAGAATTTCATTCTATACAATATTTATCATTTTGACAATAGATCATGTTGACTCTTACCTTCCAAATATAAAATTTTATACTCTATGGAAAAATGAACTCTATTTCATTCATCCACTGGATCACTCTAAATTTGGTTTTTCTATGCATTCCAGCATCCGTCTCTTTCATGTGATGTCATTCACTCCAAGTCGACCTTCCAAGGTGAGCACGATGTTGTCGTTATGATCGCTGTCCACTTTTAGACTCGCAGGGGCAGTGACCGAATCCTAACCTTCAGGTTTTTCCACACCAACCCCCAGGCTCCACTCATCATCTCTGCTTGTTTTTCCGTAATCATAAGCATTTTATTGCTTGTAAATATATATGCATTGAAAAGTAAAATCATAAACCCATAAATTCATTTTGAAATATAATTAAGATGAAATTCAATAATATCGAAATACAAAATAAAGTATATATATATATATATATATCCATCCATCCATAGTAATTCTGCCCGAAGACAGGTCCTTCACTGCAATCATAGCATTTCCATGCTATGCTTGCAGCTTTACTAGGGAATTGTAGGTGTGGTAGCTTCCCGTTGCTTTCCACACCGGTGAAGGATGGTGATGATAAGGGATGATGATGATGGCCATATGATTTCGGGGACCGTTTGGGCCTTAAAGTTTTCCTGACAATTGTCTTACAGGTGAGGAAAAACCCCGATAAAAACCTCACCCAGAAAATCTGCCCCGACCGGGGTTCGAACCCGGGCCCGCTGCGTGACAAGACAGCACGCTACCTCGAGACCACAGCGATGGACACTATATATATATATATATATATATATATATATATATATATATATTATTATAACATCGATAAAGCGTCACTGCTATAAAGTAAAAATATTCTCTTTAATTTGCTTACTTATGATAGGAGCTACTAGATGGCAGTGGAGACCGAGTTCCTGCTACATCTCATAATAATCCAGCCATAGTAATTTTTCCTGAGGGCAGGCCTTTCACTGCAATCATAGCATTTTCGTGCTATGCTTTGTAGCTTTACTAGGGACTCGTAATAATAAGAGAGTATATATGTAAGAAAAATGAATGTTTGTACTAGACTTGCTCGGTGGAGAATGATCCACTTGAAGTAGCCAATATTTGAAATTACCAAATAAGCATCAGGTTCCCTCGCCGTAGCCGAGTGGTTAAGGTAAGACGCCTTGGCGCAGAGCTACAGGACTTGCGCTGGTTCGAGTCCATATGGGGGAAGAAATTTTCTCATGGAATTTCGGCCAGTATGGGACCGATGCCCACCCAGCATCGTGAGGCATTTGGGTAGCTACAATTAGCAGCGGCTGTAGGTTGAGAAAACCAGCTATAACGGCTGGGAGACCTGACATGTTGACCACATGTCACCCCTACACTGGCTAGATGATCGTCTACCTCTGTGATTAACACATGTGGATGTGAGGCCATCAGCCGGCTGATAGGCTAAGGGCCTTCTTGGCCTGTCGCGCCATGGAGTTAAGTTAAATAAGCATCAGGAAAAGAGACTTTTTTTTGGACCTCTGAAAAAATAAGACTAATGGAGTGCTTTGTTAGCAGTATGTCAATATATGGAGTGGAGATCTGGGCCCATATATACCTGGGCTGTAAGATGATGAGCGTTTGCTTTTGTATGTAGTTTTATCGAATTTCTAACACATTGATATACTTATATCGTAATTGATTTATATAACTAACTCACTGCCATTATCGAACCCGTAGGTTCATGGCCGTGCGGACATAAGCTCTCCATACATCCCTATCCTGAGCCAATGTTTTCCAATCATTCCCTGTATAATCTACTTCCCTAAAATCATGCTTAATGTTATTCTCCCACCTCATTCTTGGTCTACCTCTGGTTTTCCTGCAAGATGCTTCCAAGCACGTATTTCATTCCCCATTCATGCTACAAGCCATGCCCATCGCAGTCTACGAGACTGTTCTTATTATTCATAGCAAAAATAAATTTTCAGATCAATTATTTATAAATTTTCATTTAGTATAGTATTTAAGTTGATAAAATTCATAGTGGATCTATAGACTTTTACTATATTTATAAAGTTTTATTTTTAAGGGGGTAGAATTTCAAATGAAATACATATCTAATTTGCAATCTTGAATTGCAAGAAGAAAGTGCATGTTGAAGCGTCTATTAAAAAGAATGTTAGAGTAATAATATCTTCTTCACTTCACGGGCTAGGCAAATTGCCTATTCCGCCTCACAGTTGTTCTGTCCATCTTTTCACTGGCCTTCCTACATTCCTTGAACCTTTTGGCTTGTAGTTGAATGCTGCTCTTGGTAATCTTGATACATTCATTCTTTCCACTGTGTAAACCATTTCTCTCTATATTCTCTGATTTTCTCATCCAATGGATATATATATTTAACTCTTTTCTTATATCTTCATTCCTTATCCGATCCAATCTTGTGCAGCCTTTTGTTCTTCTAAGGAAGTTCATTTCTGCGCTTTGTATTCTATTTTGCAGTTTTTTTGGTCATTACCCAAGTTTCGCTCCCATAAAGTAATGCAGGAACTGCCAATGTTTTATAAAACTTCAATCTAGTATCTCTTCTTGTTTTATTCTTTAATGTTTTATGTATAGTTCCGCATACCATTTCAGATTTCGACAGTTTCGTATGTATGTCTCTTTCAGTTTTTGTGTTTATAATAAAATTACAACCCAAATAGTTAAAATTTGTTACTTGTTCCAGAGGTTTATTGTCTATTACGATTTTTGATCTTATATGATCGTTTCCCCAAAATGTCATTATTTTTGTTCTTTCTTTCGATATTTTGAAATTATATTCTTGGCATAACTGATTTAATTAATGTAAAGAGTACTGCAAATTATTTTCATTTTCTTGAATAATAGCCACATCGTCAGCATACATTTAAACGTTTAATATTTTAAAACGGTCCATTCTTATAAATAATATAAGTGAGTAAATAAGAGTAAATGCTTAGGGATGAAGAAGATATAAGGAGCTATACAACAAAATGGATCATATATGCAGATACAAAGATAAACATGGAACATAAGGAGAGGAGAATGTCGAGTTTGCAGTGAACATTCTGCTCTTGTTAAAAAAAATATGACTAAATTAATATTCTTATATTAGCGCCGATTTGATTCGTTAGTCTGGCGATATACCCTTATTTGGCTTCAAGTAGACTTGGCGACTAATTTACTCAACTTAATTAATTCTGGGATTGAATTTAATTTCTCTTCTAACCTAAATTTTAGTTTTCCGTTCAATAGTATATGATGTAAAATTCAATGAACTAATTTATAGCTTTCTGGACGCGTTAAATGATACTCATTTCCGTTAAAACTGAGTCGACCCAAGGACCGTAGTGCAGCCAGAGGATTTGGGTCAGTTTAAAAATCCTGACCCCACCGGGACTCGAACCCTCAACCTTCCGACTTATAGGTACTGCCTTAACCACTACGCTACGGCGTGCCCGAAAACCCTTTAGTACATAAAATAATTTTAAATAATCCCGATGAACAAGCTCTGATAATGAAATTCCAAATTAGAATTTGCCTAGACGAATGAGGAAAACGAGGAACGAAAAATTAAGTAACTTTGATCGCCACTGGGTTTGAACTCGCCTCCAGAACAAGAGTGACATGCGTTACTACCGGAAACAACGTTTAGTAAGTAACTTTTGTTTAAAATTATACAATATACGATATTCTGTTTTTCTGATTTTTTTTTTCTTCTTCCAAATACCCCAGGTTGTCATTCATACATTTCTGGTGTTCTCTTCTGTCATGGCGTACTTGTAACCCACTTCTGCGAATATGATATTGATGACAATGATGGCCAGATTGTGTTCGGGGACCGTTTGGGCCTTAAAGCTTTCTGACATTTATCACACAGGTGAGGAAAAACCTCGAAAGAAACCTCACCCAGGTAAGTTGTCCCGATCGGGCATCGAACTCGGGCCCGCTGCGTGACAAGGTAGCACGCTACTTCGAGACCACAGCGATGGACAGTATTTTTCTGCAATTGTGACTCCGTATTTGGAGATTTTTATTTGGGCTGTTAGATATTTCATGAAGTGGTAAAAGAAAAGTTGGAAGACTGAATCCACGTTGGTCAGACGTTATCCAGGTTGTCCTTGTGAAGACAGGAATTAAGAGATTGTGACAAAGAGCTTTGGAAAGAGAGGATTGGCGGCAATTCTTAAGGAGGTCAAGGCTAAACTTAAAGGGCTGTATGACCGCAGATGATGATGATGAAGTTCTTCATTACTTGTGGACCAAATTCACTGAAGTCTCAGGAACTGGAAGATCTTGATTCAGACATGTGTCGCAGTCTGTTTATCAGTTGTTCTGGATGACATGAACTAACCTCTTTTAGGCTATGTCTAGTGTTGTAATCCTCAGAACAGACAAAGCCTAGGAGAGGCTAAATCAGAGTCTCCATTTCTGTCGCAGCCATAAACCACTTACTTTCACAGTCTGAAACACTCATTAAATACATATTAGTAACAATCAATTTATCCACGTAGACTTTCACGGCCGGAGTTGCTATGATGATCTTGAAAAAGATTTTCGGGAAATAGGCCGTGGTCGTGAGGCTTGTAGTTCCCCTACGTTTCGCCAGAGACTGCGTCTGGCATCCTCAAGGGTTGTCTTGAGACTGGCAATTCTGTCCACTGTCTGTCCTTACGAACACATCGCGGTGAACGTACAAATAGGATAGACAGTGGACAGAATTGCCAGTCCCAAGACAACACTTGAGGATGCCGGACGCAGTCTCTGGCGAAACGTCGGGGAACTACAAGCCTCACGACCACGGCCTACAGCCCGAAAATCTTCTACAAGATCATCAAATCAATTTATCTTAAAATACAGTAGGAAATAATATTATTAATAATAATAATAATAATAATAATAATAATAATAATGATTTATTTTAGCTGGCAGAGTTAAGGCCATAAGGCCTTCTCTTCCACTCAACCAGCGAATAGTAAAATTATACAAAAATTACGTACATATTACAATTTTAAGATATTAAAATACAGACTAAACAAAATACAATGATGATGGATCTAATACTAGCTAATGCTAACAAAAACATAGAATATAATAAAATTAAAATGATATAAAATAAAGTAAGTAGCTTCCTACATGATTATTAATAGAATGCTCTATATAGTTGTTATGTAGTTAATGTTTTCATTGTGTCGAACTTAAGATATCAGTTAATTTGGATTTAAATAATGATAGCGATTAAGAGGTTTGTTTAAAATATTAAAACATTTTGTCCATTCTTAGTGTATTCATTAAAAATAGATTATTTTAAGTTTAATGTGGAGGATATTTTTATACACTCGAAAATTCGAAAAATGCACAATTTTTTTTAAAAATGGCTTAAAAAATCGAAAGTTTTGCGCAATTGCTAAACAAAATAAGCCCGAAGAACATAATAATAATAATAATAATAATAATAATAATAATAATAATAATGCCTTATTTTAGCTGGCAGAGTTAAGGCCATAAGGCCTTTGCTTCCACTCAACCAGCGAATAGTAGAATTATACAAAAATTGCATACATATTAAAATTTTAAGATATTATTAAAATACAGACTAAACAAAATACAATGATGATGTGATCTAATACTAGCTAATATTAACAAAAACATAGAATATAATAAAATTTAAATTATGTAAAATAAAGTAAGTAGCTTCCTAGATGATTATTAATGGAATGCTCTGTATAGTTGTTATGCAGTTAATGTTTTCATTGTGTCGAACTTAAGATATCAGTTAATTTGCATTTAAATAATGATAGCGATTGACAGTCCCTGACATGAGTTCCATGCTCTAGTCATAGATATTGTGTAAGATTCAGAGTATAGACATTGTCCTGTGCTGTGGTATCAAAAGTAAAGAAGAGTTTTGTGATCTTGTTCCTAAATTGTGACGAGCCGATTAATTTTGAAAACGTGTTGTTAAATAACTTTGTAAATATGTGTGCAGAATTTGCAATAGTAAGGTATGTGAATGTAAAGTTCTTATGTCATTTAGGCGTAGACATGAGCAATTATTAAAGTAAATATAAATTGCACCTTGACCTGAAATATTATCGTAAGTAATGCCACGAGTGATTTCTAAATTATCGATAAATTCACGACTCACGAAGTGAGGAGTGAATTTATTTAGAGAATTTGGAAATTAAGAGTGACACTTGTTAGGACTATTTAACGAATAAAATTAAGCTGTTTACTCACATATCATTATTTAAATATAGTTATTTTAAAATATTTATATATATAATGTAAACGGCGATGTTTGAAAACAAATGAGAAACAATTGGTACGCTTCATTTGCTTCTTTTGTTTATCACTGCAACTAGTTCATATTATTTATTGCCAAAGGAACGCAATATTGTGAGAATGCACTCTAGTGGAGAACAAATGAAACACATCAAACTGTATATTAATTCATTTCTGATGTCCTATGATGTAAATATAACAATTATATTTTTCTGGAATGTTACCTGGGAAAAAATACATTTAAGAAAGTGCAAACAGTGGTTTCTTTTTTGGTGGTATAATCAATTGCTACAAATGTTTTTATATTAACTCCTGCATGTGCTATGTGTTTATATTCATGCACTATATATACAATCTGGTAGCCGTATTTCTTGGGGAGTCAGTCACTGCAAAATAATGGTATGACCTATTCAGAATGTTAAAAAGGAGAAGCTTTCTTTATTATGATAAACTTTAGTTGGTAAATTCTAGGCGAAACACGACTGTGATTGGTTGTAAATAAAACATCATTGATTCGTGATTGGTCACTGACTCCCATTTGGGGCATGAGTTTTAGTCTATAATTTTTTTTAGAAAATAACCCTATGAAATATTTTCACATACGGCCCTCTTATAGTTGTTTTTGTCGAATATATGTTTCAAGGCTTCTTAACCCCTCGTCAGAGATTACAGAAAATTTTTAAACAATCAATTTATTCAACAATAACTACTAGCGTTCGCCCAGTGGTCGAAATTCGACCATAAATAACACTACACTTTATATTATATTAGACATTGTTAGTTTTAAATTGTATTAGACCATCATAAAAAAACAGGGTACCTACATATTTATGTTGGAGTGTAACTGATGATGGGGATGATAGTTAGGGCTGAAAAAAAGTATCGGTATGAGGATAGTAACTAATTTATATACACATTGTTTACAAAATGAGTGTTTTTGTCGAGCGTCTCCACTGCCTGCTCGGAGCAGAGAGTGTGTATATTCGACTCTCCTCAGTAATAGACCTGTTTACGTGACGTGTGGTTGTATCAGAATGCCGAAACAAAAATTGTGCAAAGATTAGCCCATTCTTACACAAAGCGGACTGTACTAGAAATCTGTCCCGAGTAGCGCTTGTCAACGTGCAGTTTGTAAACATAGCGGTCTAAGTACGATGCAGCCTAGCCTGTAATCCATACTTTTTTTCAGCTCTAATGATAGTATTCTAAATTGGCACCCAGCATCGTGAGGAATATGGATAACTAAATAAGTAGCGGTTCCACGTTGAGGAAATCAACTATAACGTCTGGTGGACCCGACATGCTACCACATGTCAACCCTATACTGGCAGGATGATCGTCTACCTCTGTGATCAACACATGTTCGTGTATTAATTCACTGTAGTTTAAATGGGAGCTTTTGCGCTGAATTTTAGTGCCTTGCAATTAAAAAGGGCAGATATTTTTTTTGACATGGCCTTTGTACTTCACATGCGTCTGTGGTAGAAATGTAACTCTTGTACCATGAATATTTTCCATAAACACTGCCTTGCAGTTAAAAACAGCAGAACAGAATTTGTTATTGAAGCTCGTCAATAGTAACTAAAAAAAATCGGTTGAAAAATAGAGAAGAAAATGGTACTTAACTGTTTTGTCCTTAGCCTATTTATATATAGATTTCTGCTTTTGTCCTTAATGTCCCTTCTACCCTGTTCCATATGCCGACCATTTTAAAAGCTTGACATTTTACCTAGATCCTAATCGACCAGCCACATGGGCTAGTGGTTACTGTTTCTGACTACAGTTCGTGAGGTCCAGGGTTAGATTCCCGGTTAGACTATATGAAATGTTGTTGGAAGAGAATTATTTGGCTGCCGGTGGTATGGAATTTAGGTTTAGTTTAGAATGTGGACTATCCTGGAGCTTCATTATTATTTATCACCGTTCATATCATCGGGGTAACGTAATTCCACGTTCCAGGTGTCCCAACTTAAGAAATGGATTACTATTCCACCAATGCCAGGGGAGAAACCCGAATAGTCATAAAAGACCATATGGTGGCGTTGGACAAAAAATATCTAGATTCTAATCTAAATTGGAATACCCAAATAAAACAAACACCTAAAAAATATTTTCCATAATACATTCCCTAAAAGTCTCAAGAACTTTGTTCCTACAGCTCTTAAAATAACTTTAGACCAAATCTTAGTGATGCCACATTCTGACAATTGCGACGTTCTACTAACTGGCATAACTGACGGATTGTCGGATAAACTGTAGCATGTGTATCAGATACATATTTAATGTCCGCAAATATGATCACATTTTCCTACGAATTGCCATATGGCTACATCTTAAAGACAGAAGACATTTATACTGTCCAATTTTCTTATTTAAGATTCACACTGAAAAATAAAACTTTGAGGAGCACACAACTAAAATTTTACAAAATTATGGCAGTGCCTGTCTTAACATATGCAGGTGAAAATTGTACTCTTAACCGTTCAGACAGAAGGAAGATAGAAACTGCAGAAATGAAGTTCCTACGTTCAGTAGCAGGTGTGACAATTTTGGACAAAAAAAAGAAGTGAGGATATTAGGAATGACTTAAATATTTTCAATTTAACAAATAGAATTGACAACATGAGAAACAACTGGTATGAACATGTCAAGAGAATGCCTACAGATAGAATCCCTCAGCTGTTACTAAAGTACAAACCAATAGGACATAGAAATGTTGGACGCCCATTTACTAGATGGGAGGATTCATTAAATCCCACTTGATGTGAAAACAGGTCAAAAGGCCTAATTTCATGAAGCAGAAGAAGAGAAGAAGAAGATTCTACATTCCCAATTATTTAGCCTATCGTTTCCAGTATATATCCTGCAACCATAATATAAACACACGATCACAACATAATCTCTTGTTCAATATACCGCAACCTAGGTTATCCCATCACTCCACATAACATACATTTCCACTTCCCGCAAATGAAATTGAATACCACAGGAAAAAGGGCTGCCGGACATTAGAATCATTTAAAAGAAATCTAAGCTTATATTTGCTCTAACTTTGACTTGATCATTACCTCGTGTAATTTTCGTGTATTAATTGGTGTTTCCCGTTTCATTTATTACTATTTACTGCTGCTATTATTATTATTATTATTATTATTATTATTATTATTATTATTATTATTATTATTATTTTATTAGGAATATTCACAATACAGTGTTTTTCCTTCAACCCAAAGTGATTTGTCGCCAGAGGTTCCTGTCTAGAGCATATTCTTCCCTCAAATCTCTAGCTTCCATACTTCTTCAAACTCCATCCATCCAACGTTCTCTAGATCTACCTCTTCCACTTCTTCCATTAGCTTTCCAATTAAGGATATTCTTTGGTATTCTCTCTTCTTCCATTCTTATGAGGTGTCCGTACCTTTTCAAACGTTTTTCTTCAATTTTTCTAATTTTTTTTTAACTTGCATAATTTCCCTTATTGTGCTGTTTCTGACCTTATCCCTACTTGAAATTCTTGAAATAATTATTATTATTGTTATTATTATTGTTACTGTTATTATTATTGTTATTATTATTGTTATTATTTATAATTGTAGGCTTTCACGGCCGGCGTCTTGATCCATATTTGGTTCGTCTTCCGGGCTTATAGGTCGTGGTCTGGTTGTCTTCATACTCGACGTTTCGTCTACTGCTGCGGTAGACCTCATCAGGAGATACTATGTGCTCTCTGTGAACTCCTCAACAGTCGTTTGCAGACCGACTGCAGCCGACTGTTGGGTTCACAGAGAGCACGCAGTATCTCCTGATGAGGTCTACCGCAGCAGTAGACGAAACGTCGAGTATGAAGACAACCAGACCACGGCCTATAAGCCCGGAAGACGAACCAAATATTGTTATTATTGTTGTTATTGATTGTTATTATTGTTGTTATTATTGTTGTTATTATTGTTGTTATTATTGTTGTTATTATTATTATTATTATTATTATTATTATTATTATTATTATTATTATTTACATGTAGCATATAATTTGGGAAAATGTATTATTAATAGAAATTCTTTAAAAATATAAGACATACCATAAGATATTAAAATAATCTAACAAATGTATTAACCTAGGTATTAAATATTTAATAAATTTCTAATAGTTATTAGAGGTCTCTGATGTTATTTAAGGATCTCTAAATAGTTCTACAGTAAAATAAAAAGAAAATGACTCTCTAAATACTAACATTTCTCTACTGAACTATGATTTCGAAAATAAATTTACAAGAACCTTCTGTAAGCTATTTTTATGATTTTTGTTTTATTCCAAGTTTAATAACAGTCAATTCGCGTCTTTGGATATATAAGTATAAACAATGCTCTTTTTCTATTGTTTCTGCTATGTATTTTAATGTTTTTTTCGAACAAGACATTTATGAAATGGATGATTGTGTTGATCAGATAGAGCTCGATGTCTATTTGGACATGAAAGTGTACTGACATTATTTTGTCTAACCAGTGACGAAAAACAATTGAAAAATACTCATTCAGGAAACTTGTTTCAACAGGGGATTCAACTCAGCTCCTTCGTCTGAGGGAACAACGTTACCTCCAGATCACAGCGGTGGATTAAATGAAATGTTCAAATATGAGTTAAGTATAAAAAGGTCAATTCTTATAAATTTATTTTATTTGTTTTTTACTTAAATTATATTTAGAGAAGTAGTACGATATTCATTTGCATCCATCAATGTATTTGTCACATACATTTATTCATGTATCTTAACAAAACTGATTAGTTTATTAATTTCAATTGGTTAGGACCAAAGAGAGATGAACAGACAGGTGAATGGAGAAGACTTCACAACAGTGAACTACATGATCTTTATAGGAAGCAGATATAATAACAGTTAAGTCTCGTAGACTGCGATGTACAGGAAATGTGGCACGAATTGGGAATGAGAGATATGTATGGAGGCTTCTTATAGGAAAACCAGAGGGAAGGCGCCCAGTTGGTAGACTAAAATTGAGTTGGGAGAATAACCATTATTTGAGGGAAGTAGATTATACAGGAGATGATTTGAAAACATTAGCCCAGGATAGGAATGCATGGAGAGCTTATGTCCGCGCGGCAATATACCTATGGGTTCGATAGTGTTAGTTTGGTTTTAAATAGCCATAGAGTCGAGTGCTTCAGAAGTTAAAAAGGCGATAGAAAAATTAGATACATACCAAATCAACAAGTAAGATGTAACTTACAAAAACAATGGTAGAAAAATTAATGGACAAAATACACTGGTTGCTTGTAAGATTTTGGAAAAAAAGAGGCTCTTCTAAAAGAATGAATTGAATCAATTGTCGTACCATTATATAAGAAAGGAGAAAAACTGATTGCAACAACTACGTATAGGACCATTTCATCTTTTTCAACTTAGTGCAAAATTCTAACAGTACATTAATATTCAGGTTTACTTATTATTGACGACTTAATAGGTGATTAGTGATGGTCAATATGGATTTAGAAGTAATAGGTCTACATCAGATCTGATTTTTAGCAAGTTATAAGAGAATTTCTAGAAAACAAATGGGAATATAATGCTATTGTACGTCAACCATTTCTTCAAAAAAGGCATACGACATAAGGACAAATTGTATAGTATTTTGCTACAATTTCAAATTCCAAAAATTTGGTTAATATTTTTCTAATGTATCTAATTTGAATTAATTTTAATAAATTGAATCGATTGCCATACCAATCAATATATAACCAAGGAGGTAAAACTGATTGCAACAACTATAAGATAATTTCATTATTTTCAACTTTGTATAAAATTCTAACAAGTACGTTAATATTCAGGTTTACTCATTATTTACGGCTTAATAGGTGATTAGTGATGGTCAATATGGATTTAGAAGTAATAGGTCTACAATACACTTGATTTTAGTAAGTTATAAGACAATTTCTAGAAAAGAAATGGGAATGTAATGCTACTGTACGTCAACCATACATTTCTTCAAAAAGGCATACGATTTAAAGACAAATTGTATAGTATCCTGCTAGAATTTGGAATTCCAAAAATGTGGTTAATTTTTTTCGAATGTATCTAATTGGCACAAAGAATAGGATGCGCTTAGGGTAATAATTTTAATATATATATATTTTTTTATTCACAATGGTTCAAAGCACAAAGATGCATTATCCTCTGTGCTATTTAATTTTATACTATATCGTGCAATCACATCTTCAGAAGATAAAAAGGGCGTAAAAATCAATCAGCTCTTGGCATATACTGATGTTGTAGTATTATAATGCAATACTGATAAAATGATAAAAATCAACACATATGTACCCGCATATTCAATTAAGTAAAAGAAAATACTGGGGTTAAAAGTCAGCATTCAATAAATCTAAATATATGTTCACACATAGACATATAATATTAAATGTAAATTGACACTTAACAATAAATTACAGTAATTTTGAAGAAGAAGTGACGGATTTCAAATAACTAGGAACAATAATTATTACTAAAAAGAATGAGGTGCCGAAAGAAATTAAACATAGACTCAACTCTGGAAACACATACTATTATTTTTACTATAATAATTCTTATCATTCTAACTTCTCCAGAAAAATGCTAAACTAAAAATGCAGTAAGGCCTATATAAAACGGCGATTCATCCAGTTATATGGTTACGAAACATGGGTTTTTACTTTAATAGAGAATATGAGGTTAATCCATCCATAGAATTTCTGCCCGAGGGCAGGTCCTTCACTGCAATCATAGCATTTTCATGCTATGCTTGCAGCTTTACTAGGGAATTGTAGGTGTGGTAGCTTCCCGTTCCTTTCCACACCGGTGAAGGATGATGATGATAATGATAAGGATGATGATAATGATAATGATGATGATGATGATAATGATAAGGATGATGATAATGATAATGATGATGATGGCCATATGATTTCGGGGACCGTTCGGGCCTTAAAGTTTTCCTGACATTTGTCTTACAGGTGAGGAAAAACCCCGATAAAAACCTCACCCAGAAAAACTGCCCCGACCGGGGATCGAACCCGGACCCGTTGCGTGACAAGGCAGCACGCTACCTCGAGACCACAGCGGTGGACATGAGGTTAATAGCAGTCTATAATATGAGGATAGATTTGTTGGAAACAAGCAAGACGAATAGACAAGTGAATAGAGAAAACTACATAATAACCTGCTATATATATGGAAAGTCAGATATACTAAGGTCGGTTAATCTGATAGACTGCGATGGGTAGTGCATGAGCCACGAATGGAAAATGTAAGATGGTCATGGAAACTTCTTGTAGGAAACTCCGAGGGAGAGCGCTTATCACGCCGCTTCAACAGACTATCCGACACACATAATCTTGACACTCGATCCCATCAGCACATTGTCCTTTATATCCCTCCTCATCACACTGTACATTATTCATTATCTTTTACGGTCTCACTTACCAAAACATGGAATTCCCTTCCGCCCTATGTCAGAGACTGTCAAACTATAACATCCTTCAAAAACAAAGCAAAGAATTATTTAATAACTAACTTATACACCTCGCTGATAGTATTATTTTAACAATTAATAAATTTAATTATCTATGAAAATAATATTAAGATTAACAAATATGTTCTTTTGTTTTGTTTTAAATATTGTATAATCGTAAAATTAGTTTTCTATATCTCATTATTTTTCTTTGTTTTTTATATAGTGCATTAGACAGGGACAATTTAATATGTCTTGCTTGTATGCATTTTATTATTAGTTTTACTCTTAATTTTAACTAACATTAACTGGTTGCATTATAGATCGTAATATAACAGATATTATCTTTTTGATCAAATTTTTATTTAGTATTTAATATTAGAGTTAATTGAGATTGTTATATTCTGATGTAATATATGTTTGTCCTGGTGAGTGGAAGAGAAGGCCACATGGCCTTAACTCCACCAGGCTAAATAAATCTAAATCTAAGAATGAGTTGATTTGAGAGAGGCGAATTGTACAGCAAATTGTGATAAAATACCAGTTGAGGAAACGGATATTGGTTAGTTGGTTATATGAGTGGGTTGTATGGTTGGTTATGTAATAGGCCAACGCCTTGGTGTGGTTGGCAGAATCCTACCTACCAATCAGATCCGTGTTTGTTTTGGCCCAGGGTAGAAGATTTAAATCTCTATCTTGGGTCTGGATGTACATTCGTTCTCTTGTGCTGGCCTGTGGTGTCTTCATTGGTGGCCCTGAACCGACAGTGTAGTTATGCCCGCTACTCTGCATCTCTCAATTCTGTGGCCCATACATGCTGCTCATTTTCTTGGCGAGTCATCCTTGCAACGG
Organism: Diploptera punctata; assembly: GCA_030220185.1. Lineage (NCBI taxonomy): Eukaryota > Metazoa > Arthropoda > Insecta > Blattodea > Blaberidae > Diploptera > Diploptera punctata. Next base: position 100,054 of record JASPKZ010005307.1, on the reverse strand, counting down.
TTGTAAGTCCCACGGATGATGGAAATTCTACAAAAAGAAATAAAGAGAATAAAATATATAATAAAATAAAGTAAATCTTTAATAAATTAATGACTAATAGCGAAATGAATCGGGTATTGATTTTTTAAGTATCATTCACGAATACAGGCCAATTTTAACCTGTTTTGGTCCCAATTACACAGGGTCTAAAAGTCATTCTTGTGAACGTCCAGGTCATCGTCGTCCTCTTGGGCAAAACCGAAAAACTGCATTGGGGATACTATTTGGTGACATTCGGGATATATGTTGCAGTATCACAACATTATCCGGAATTCCAAATAATAATTTCCCTTGATGATAGAGGAGAACTACGAGAAATCTCGTCAGGCTGGTAGGTATGAGATTTTTAACTCTGATACTTACGGATATAGATCTAAAATGACAAGTCATTCGGTAGCAATGATAATAATAGGTAGATAGATCATCGGTTGATTAATGTATTTGACATCCAATTCCTAATAGCCAATTTTGTCGGTCCATCCAAACTCATGGTTGTAGATGTTACTCCTTCATGTATAAATATATTCTCTGACTCCAGGAAGTTTTAGGTCTTCCTCTGCATCGTCTTCCATTAGGTTTCCATTCCAAAACACATTTGGACATGTCCCTACCATCTTAATAGCTGAGGTTTAATATAATCTAAAGTAGTGTCTTCAATCATTTTCTCCCTTATAACTGAGTTTCTAACGTTTTCTCTTCTTGAAATTCTTGCTGATGGGGGCACGCCGTAGCGTAGTGGTTAAGGCACTGAGCTACAAACCGGAGGATCGAGGGTTCAAGTCCCGTTGGGGTCAGGATTTTTAAACTGACCCAAACCCTCTGGCGGCACTATGGCCCGGGGTCGACTCAGCCTCTAACGGAAATGAGTACCAGACGCTTGTTCTGGGGGTAAAGGCGGCCGTCACGCAGGGCTGACAACCCGGCTGACAACCCGGCTGACATAAAGTGCCGATTGTCTAGAAAAAGTGGGAACCTTAACCTCCTACTCCCCAAGGACCTCCGGGTCTGTTGTGGGATCACTTTACTTTTACTTTACTTACTTTAATAATAATAATAATAATAATAATAATAATAATAATAATAATAATAATAATAAATCTTCTCAATGGTGTAACACTTAGCATTTCTGATTGGCATCCCATTTCACAGTTCGTTTTCCAGCTATACCATATATTATTTTATTTCAGTAGACCTATATGGTCTCAAATCATATACACTCAGCCTGGTGATGATAAAATAGTAGCTACTTGACGTAATAAGTAGAAGAATCCGGTTAACAAAATTGAAACTAAAATTAAGGAACTGCATGTTTATGACAAACATGTTAATGGCTCTTGGTTCTACAAAGCTGTCGTGGCAAGGATTAGTGTTATTATTATTATTATTGTTATTATTATACTGTCATTGTTATTATACTATTTATTATTACTTACTCACTGGCAGTATCGAATCCGTTTGTTCATGGCCGCGCGGACATAAGCTCTCCATACATCCCTATCTAGAGCTAATGATTTCCAATCATTCCCTGTATAATCTACTTCCCTCAAATCATAGTTAATGTTGTTCTCCCACCTCATTCTTGGTCTACCAGCTGGGCGTTTTCCCTCTGGCTTTCCTACAAGAAGCTTCCATGCACGTCTTTCATTCCCCATACGCGCAACATGTCCTGCCCATCGTAGTCTATGAGACTTAACTGTTCTTATTATATCTGGCTTCCTATAAAGACCATGTAGTTCATTGTTATGTAGTATTCTCCATTCACCTGTCTGTTCATCTCTCTTTGGTCCAAAAATTTTCCTAAGAACTTTATTCTCAAATACTCGTAATCTCCTTTCCTCCCTTAAAGTAAGAGTCCATGTTTCGCATCCATATAATATAACTGGTAGAATAATAGTTTTATATATTTTCAGCTTAACGTTTTTTACAGCAATAACAACAATAACAACGACAACAATAACAATAATAATAATAATAAATAAAATACTATTTATTATTATTATTATTGTTGTTATTATTGTCGTTGTTATTGCTGTTGTTATTGTTATATACAAAGTTGGGTGTGTTACGCCTCCTTGGAGCACGACAGTCACTCCTGATAGCAGGTGAAGATACTTCCTTCCCGGAACCGTTGAAAAACTTTGGCAAACAGGGTATGTGATGGACTAATACGATGAGGTGCTCTCCCATTATCTGCAGTTTCACTGTACGCCAACACCATGTCGGTGTGTTCTGTTTTCTGTATTCGACTATGGAACACAAGTGAACGAGTCTTAGTTCAAAGACGTACTGCGTGCATACAGCCCAGCTAAACTTTATATACTATACAGAAGCGGGAGATTTAAACATTTCGTTTGAACTTGTATTTGCAGAACGAAAACAACATGATTCAGAAAAGGGTTCCTATTCAAAATGTTGTTTACCCAGTCTTCTCTATTTTTAAAATTCATTTTGAAGCACCGTTGAGGTTATGTAATAAGATATGAAGACTGCCATTTGTTAGGACTATTTAACGAATAAAATTAAGCTGTTTACTCACAAATCATTATTTAAATATAGTTATTTTAAAATATTTATATATATAATGTATTCGGCGATGTTTGAAAACAAATGAGAAACGTTTGTTATGTTTCACTTGTTCATCACTGTAACCAGATCATATTATTTATTGCCAAAGGATCGCAATATTGTAAGAATGTACCCTAGTGAAAAAAAAAATGAAACACATCAAACTATCTATAACCAAAATTATAGGTTATTAATTATTTTCTGATCCCGCGCCGTAGCCGAGCGGTTAAGGTAGGAAGCCTTGGCTCAGAGCTACGGGACTTGCGCTGGTTCGAGTCTCCATGGGGGAAGAAATTTTCTCATGGTATTTCGGCCAGTATGGGACCGGTGCCCACCCAGCATCGTGAGGCAGTTGGGTAGCTACAATAAGTAGCGGCTCCAGGTTGAGGAACCAGCTATAACGGCTGGGGGACTCGACATGCTAACCACATGTCACCCCTACACTGGCTGTTGATCATCTACCTCTGTGATTGACACATGTGGATGTGAAGGGCCAGCAGCCGGCTGGTAAAAGGGCAACCGCTGAAAAGTGGAAAGACCCTCAATCGGAATTAATTTCTGATGTCCTATGATGTAAATATCTCAGTTATATTTTTCTGGAATGTTATTACCTGGGAAATAATACGTTTATAAAAGTGCAAACAGTGTTTTTGTGGTATAATCAATTGCTACTATCTGGTTACATTTGTGCACTATAGGCTATATACAATCTGGTAGCCACGTGCATTCTATAATTCTTACATCTTAATATATAAAATATTATATTCAACGTATCTCTTAGAGAGTCAGTTACTGCAAACTAATGGTCTGACCTATTCAGAATGTTAAAAAGGAGGAGCTTGACTTGAAAGTGATAAAATTAAATTGATAAAATCGAGGTGAAAAAGACTGATTGGTTGTAAATCAAAATTCATTGAAATGTGATTGGTCATTTGGGGCATGAGTTAAATAGTCTGAGTAAAATAATGTGTTCTTGTTGTTTCTAAGAGTGGTATTCGTAATTACAAAATATTTTAGATTATGGGTTTAAATAAAAATGAGTGTCTATAATGATCTAAACCATGACTTGTCGCAAAGATTGCAGCGTGTTCATAATGCTTGCGTTCGATTCATTTTCAATATCCGCCGTTATGACCATATTTCCGAACACATTAATAACCTCTCTTGGCTCCGTCTTACTGACAGACGTAAATTCCATTCTCTTTCACTACTTTTCAAGCTTCTGAATTCCTACATTCCTAGTTACCTGGCGTCCTGATTTGAGAGGTTATCCTCTTGCCACAATATTGACACTAGGTCACAAGATAACAGTCTGCTAACAATTCCTCTTCATAGCACTTCCTCTTATTCTACTTCCTTCACAGTAGCCTCTGCCCGCTACTGGAATTTCCTTCCTCAAGATATCAGGGGTTGCCGCACACTTGGCACCTTTAAGTCACGCTTATACAGTTACCTGTTGTCTAATAATTAATTTCTCTTTATTTATTTAAATTTATACTATGTCATTAATAATATTTTTTTCTCGTTTTTTTATACCTTGTACATATTATATATTTAATTCGTTAAATTTAGAGTAAATCAAAATAGATTATAAATATTGATTGTATTGTACTGTTTTTATAATTTGTAATTGTTTATGTAGTTGTAAGATTTTTTTTTGTATTTTGTATTTTTTTTTAAAAACCTGGTTGAGTGGCAGACAAGGCCTTAAGGCCTTAACTCTGCCAAGTAAAATAAAGCTATTTATTTACTTATTATTTATTATTATTATATTTGCTATATTTGAACCATCTTCTCTAATTTATGTTCACATCAATAATAGAGAATTGGATTTTCTTGACGTAATTTGTACAAATCACATAATTAGGAAAATCATTATATTAACATACTCACCGCTGCGTCCCGAGCTCGAGTCTCGGTCACTCCATTTGGGTTTGGTGGTGGACGAAACGGAGCTTGGGCAGGTTTTTTTCGCGGTTTTCTCCCGTTTACCCCTGCCACAAATTCATTCCAACATTTCTCAAATTTCTTCTTATTCATTTCGTTTATCTGCCTCTGCGATGGTGTGTCAGGCATGGTCGGCCGGCACCCTTATCATTCACAAACCTCTACATATGGGGCTTCATCTCTCATCTCATCCCTCGACCCGACCCTGAGTTGGTCTCTAGTAAAGGATATAATCTAATATATAAAAATGAGTGTTTGTTTGTTTGTATGTTTGTCTGTTTGTTAGTACTATATGCGTACTATATACCGTTGATCCGATTGTGATGGGTTTTTTTTTGCAAAATGTTCAAGAGACTCCCGGGATGAACATAGGCTATAAGAGAGTTTAGATACTCAACTCCTACACCCTTAAAAACACCCTTTGTAGTGAAAAACGTGAAAAGCCCCTTTTCTTACTCTTAAATGTCTTATGCTGCCTAAACCATAACAAATACACAAAATTAATGTACACGGAATTGAATATCTCAAAAAACTCTACAAAAAAGTCCGCGACAGCATATGTTTATCTTTTACAGATAACACACAAGAGCCATTTTTGTCTTTCACTGATGCCAAGGAGATCGGAATAAGTAGATTCCTGGGCAAGCATGTGCTGCCAACCATTCAATCGATTGTCATGGGCTTCTTGCAAAATGTTCAGGATTTTCCCGGGAAGGTTATAGGTTATAAGAGTTTTAATGCTCAAGCCCTTCACCCTTAAAAATCACCTTCTGTAGTGAAAAACGTGAAAAAAAATGTCGCTTTTTGTAAGCTTAAATGGCTTACGCTGCCTAAACAAAAATACACAAAATTAATGTACACAGAATTGAATGTCTCAAAAACCTCTACAGAAAAGTCCCCGACAGCATATGTTTATCTTTTTTTAAGTATAACTCACAATAACCATTTTTGTCTTTCAATGATGCCAACAAGATCGGGATAAGTAAATTCCCGGGCAAGCATAGCAGCGCACGGCGGGTATTCTTTTATAGATAACTCAAAATAACGAACTTTTTCTTTCAGCTCATGTATGCCAAGTACATCAGGATGCATAGATTCCCGAGCAACGCCGGGTAATCAGCACGGGGTATCTAAAAATAACGATATAAATTTATATTTCTTTCTCCTTTTACTTATTCAACTAAATGCAAAAACACTATAATTTATTTAGGTAAAGCAGCGCATGCCGGGTATTAGCTAGTAGGCCTATTAATATAACCCTAGTTTATTACCATAGCACACATACAGCTCGAGACCAAGCTCTGTGTGTTTGCGGGGAGAAGTGTGGGGAGTGGGAGGAGGTACACTTCTATGCTTCTCATATACTACCAGCTGAGTCAGCAAATTCCTTTCAGAACACGGAGCTGGGTCCCGAGCAGTACACTATAGTCCATGAGGGCTAAAGTGTCTAGAATATTTTAGAAAGAGAAAGAGAGTACTCACCATCTTCTTTCTCACTCATACACATATCTCTTCACGGTGACAGCGGTAGCGCAGACACTCCCTGCAGTGAACATAGATCAGTGGTGGCATTCCCTTCTTCTAAACATTCTTCCTGCCAAGTCTCTATGTCTTCATTTTCATCATCGTCGGTATCGTCTAAATTTATTTCAAACCCATCACTAATTTCGTCCATTATATCGTCTGCCTGCCAATATGACTCTTCAATCTTTTCAGTGTGTTCACACGCTCTGCAGTCACTTTTAACAGAGTACTCTGAACCAGTCGCCACTGACAAAAATTACCTGACACAAAAGTGACTGGACGGAAGTGGGGGGGGTGGAGTTTTTCTAGCATTCCTAAGTAATTTTACAAGGGTAGCTCATTGTGTTTTGCGAAGGGTGGAAGAACAATTCTCTAGACAAGGATAGCAGAAATCATGCCAACTTAGCCCTTTTACACTATAGTCAGTCTTGATGGAGTAGCGGATGCCACACTTGACTTAGGTTCCGTAGAATGCGCATTCTAACTCGGCCCTGATCGTCGTAATTTTTCAGGGGGTAAAATACAGATTTTTTAATATTTTTTGAAGGGAAGTAATATTATGATTTCGCAGCTTAGGTTTCTGGCGTTTAAAATAATCAGAAGCCTGAATCACCATCATCATCATCCTTAACGAATTAGGTCTTTATAGACCTGTTTCGGCCCCATGTAGCAGTCTTATAAGAGGTCTTCCTGGTCGTTTATGTCTCTTGGATTTATATTGCATCACTTTTGGGATTCTTGAATTATCCATTCATTTTACATGTTTAATTTATACATGTTCAGTTTTTCTTCTACTGATTCTGCTTCTAATTGTAATAAAATTTATTTATTCTTTTTTCGATCTAAAAGAGTGTATCCTGCTGCCCTTCCGAAAAATTTCATTTCCGTAGCTTTGTATCCGCTCCTGTCTCTTTTCTAAATGTCTAAATATCACTTACGTATAAAAGGGAGGGTAATGGTAAAGTATTACATATTTTTATTCTTGTCACTTTTTTGTATTAATTTAGCTTTTAATGTATTATTTATTATTCCTGATTTGCGTAAATTTAGTGATTTTCTCGTTCACATTTTTTTTTCATTTTGATAAGATATTTCACAACATAAAGCCTGAAACATGAAGCCTCTAAATACAATTTGTTGGCCTTTTCACGCCTAGCTAATATCCCTGTTTGATAGATCAATACTTTAAGGGATTATGTAATTGACTAGTCACAGTTGCGTCATTACTTTACAGTGTTTACGCATATTTACCTATTTTATTGGCTATTCTCAAGTTTTTATTTCAATAAGAGCTTTTTTAAAAATAGCCATTAATTGCTTTTATCCAAAAACGTTGATAATTATTGTGCATTAATTGAATGTGGAAATATTCTATTATGTGCAGCATATAATTATAATCGACCTTGATTCATTAAATTGCTTTACATTAGTAGACTGCTTGGTACAAGGTTATTTTTCTTTATAAGCCTAGTAAGTTAACAATAATGAGAATAAACATAATTGGTAGTTGTGTTGTTATTGTATAAATCCTAAATAACCTTTTTTGATTACAAGGTATAGGCCTTAATCATTATATATACCGGTATATGCTTTCTTGATACAGAAGCCGTCAATGGCACTGCGAGCGACGACCCGCTGCTTCTTACGATACAGAATTTTATATAAGAAAATAAAAAAAAATAATGGATGCAGTGGGAACCTGGGTAGCGCAGTTGGTAGCTCACTAACGTAGAAAGTTAAAGGTCTCGAGTTCAAATCCCGGTTCTGGCGTTAACATTTTTTTCTTGTAGCGGTAATATATATATATATATATATATATATATATATTATATATATACACACATACACAGGGCGTAAATGAATTATACCGCATAAATTTAACTACGTATAGAGGGGTATTATATAAGCATTTTGAGATAATGAACTAATGGTCTACGAACAAAAATGTCCAAGTTATGATACTTACTTAATACTTAATACAGGCTTTCCACTTTACAGCAGTTTGCCCTTATACCTGCTTTCCAGAGATTCCTATCTTCCTATTGACCATCTTCCATACCCCTCTTCATCATGGCACCATATATTCCCTCATACCATGCTCTTCTACTTCTCCCCCTCTTCCTTCTGGCTGGTACCATCCATTCCAACGCCTGTTTAGGCCACTGGTCTCCCGACATCCGTTGTACATGTCCATACCACTGTAGAGCTCTCTTTGTTATCCTATCGATAACAGTTTCTTGTGCATCCATTTCTTGTCTGATATATGTATTTCGAAAATGTTGTAGTCTGGATATTCTCATACTTCTCCGTAATCCATCCATTTCTGTCGCCAAGATTATTTTCTGCATCCTGTCATTTAAGGTCCAGCTTTCTGATCCATATGTAAGTATACTTTCTATTATTGTCTGTATAATCTCTTTTTTTGTTTTTCTGATCAAATTTCTATTCCATAAAAGACCACTCAGGGATCTAATCGCCTTCCTTGCACAATTTACTCTGTTAATGATATATTTTTCACAAGCACCAGATTTATCTATTATAGATCCAAGATATTTAAATTCTTCAACACGTTTAATTATCATTATATTATTTATTTGTAGGTCTTTTGAATTTCCTCCGATTACCATATATTCTGTTTTAATATAATTTATCTTCAGTCCACCTACCTCAAATGCATCGACCAACTTTCTGATCATATAATCTATATCTTCTTTATCTTGTCCAATTATAATCTGGTCATCAGCTAATAATAAATTGTGCAGTAAATGGCCATTAATGTTGATTCCCATTCCCCTACATAATTTATTCCATTTCGTTAATACATCTTCTAAATATATCTTGAACAATGTTGGTGACATCCCGCATCCCTGTCTTAATCCTTTCGTTATATCAAATTCTGAGGATACTCTATTTCCAACCTTAATACTTCCTTTACGATCATACATTCTTTTTATAAAATATACAAGAGATTTAGGTATTCCAAACTTATCCATTGCCACCCAGAGCTTGTTGATGGGTACAGAGTCATATGCCTTTTCCAGGTCTATAAATGCCATATGCACTTATTTTCCTTTAGCCAACATCTTTTCTATAATCTGCCTAATCACAAATATATTATCAAGTTATGATTCAATTTGTAAAATGGTTGGCACGCCACTGATTATTTCAAATTCAAATGGAAATAAATATGATACAGAGACTGTAACTTGCAACAAGCATGCGCCTATAGTTCAGTTGTCATAACAGTCTAATATCGACGTAAGATTTATTCATCACGTTCGAAACTACCTACAGTACGTGTACACTTTTATTTCTTCCATTATTAAGTACGTACTGTAAATTAGTTACGTGCGTAGATTTACTTCTGGTTTAATAACTTATTTATTATTTTACAGAATACGGTAATGGAATGTCGACGCAGAACACGAGTTACAAAACTATGTATGTACGTATAGTACAGACAATTGTTTGAAAGGTTGTAATAATAATAATAATAATAATAATAATAATAATAATAATACGCATACTGTAGAGTGCAATAGGTTTCGAAAATAAAATGTGTAATTGTACTGTACAGTACTGTAGCGTTGTGATATTTTAAATAAAATATGAAAAGTTAAAGGAATGAAGGAAAGTATTAAATTTAAATCAATATTTGGCGCATCATAGACCTGAGTTTGCGAATTTCTGTCAATTTTTCGGGATATGATAGGGCATTACTTTTATGCCCAATCTAACTTTGAATGGAGGTGAAAATAAAGAACATGGAGAAGTGGCACTTCTCTTGGCGAATAAAGTTATGATAATCTATTCCAAAAAAGCACGATTCGTCAGATCCAGGAAATGCTAGTAGACTACGTTACTAAAGATTGAAACATATTGTAATCGTTGCGGGGGATCGTCCCTACGTAATTTCTGCGTAAATTATCACACACCCAGTGCCGTGTAATATTTCCACAATCACTTTATTTAAATCCACAAAATATCGGTTATAGTTTGTTCACATTTTCCACTCGCAATCTTGTTTCAAAGTTTATCTGTTTCACAATTTTTTTCACAGTTTCATATGTCTTCACTCACTGCAGATCTTTCTCCCTCTATTCACTATACTGCTGCTAAAACACAACTCACTGGACTCCATCCTCGCGAGGAACTTTCTAGGCTTTGGTTCGAGACACTTCGAAACATAGAAGCATCTGGCCACCGATCTTTCCCGAAAGGGGAAGGAGATGTTCGTAGTGAGGTCTGGAATGAAGCCCAGATATTTCGCTGGTTTCCGCGGGTCTTTCGACTCACGAGTCGGCGACTCGCAAATCTATTCCCACCAAAGAGAGTCCACTATTCTTGCCTTCATTCGCCAAATTTAAACGTCGTTATTACAACGTGCCATATTATTCAAAATATGGAAAAGAATTATCAATCCTGATAGTGGAAATTATTGAGTACTAATAAGTTTATTTATTTTTTATGCTTGTAAGTGTATTATGCCAGGCTCAATGGATCCTAAACACAAAGTCTTCATAATGATGAAAACATTTGATTACTGTTCTTAATTAATAACTTATAATTGATTAGTTCACCGCTGTGGTCTCGAGGTAGCGTTCTGTCTTGTCACGCAGCGGGCCCGGGTTCGATTTCCGGTCGTGACAGGCTCTTGGGTGAAGTATTTTTCGGGGTTTTCCTCGCATGTAAGACAAATTCAGGTAGCTTAGGGCCCAATGGTCCCCGAAAAATCATCCGGCCATCATCATCATCCTTACCATTATCATCATCATCCTTCACCGATGTGGAAAGCAACGGAAAGCTACCACTCCTATAATTCCCTAGTAAAGCTGCAAAGTTGAAAATGTTATGATTGCAGTGAAAGACCTGCCCTCAGGCAGAATTACTATGGATGGATAGATATTTGATTATTAGCCCAGTTTTTATATGTTATCTTCTAATAAACGCTTTTTAGAGTTCTTTTTATGAAGATATTTTGATTATTCTCTTTCTAACAATAATCTGCTAACATGTTTAAATTCCACTTTCCCTGATGAAGTTTTCCTATCTAATTTATGTCTCAGTGAAGTCATTCCCCCTACTCCTCGCTGATACACCCAAACGAGAGTGTGGGAAATATATTTTGTCATCCATTTTGCACGCCAGCTTTCGGAATTTTCAAGCATATTTTCTACTATCTTCTTCTTCATCTTCTTCCTTTCCAGGATTAGCTCAATGCGAACTGTTCCGGTTACAAGTCCATCGTCTCCTTGGCCGTCCCAAATATCTTTTTCCATGTGGTTTGTGGCGTTGATCTTTTTGGGTAATCTTGTATTGTCCATTCTGTCTAAATGTTCTTTCCATTGGCATTTGTGCTCGTCTAGTTTATCGAGTATTGAAAATATCAACAGTTCATCTCTTATTGATTCATTGTGTAATCTATCCATGCGTGTATATACTTTTACGGATCTTAAAAATTTCATTTCAGTGACTTGAATGTGTGAGATATCTTTTTTTGTAAGTACCCAAGATTCAGATCCATATAAAAGAACAGGAACAGCCATAATTTTCTACAATATTTTTGTAATTATATTTTTATAACCAATCCTTGCCTGTTTTTCAGGATCTGTTATCGTTTATGTAAATGAAGTATCAGAAATCAGCTTCATAATCTGTGATCCAACAAATATTCTATCTTTACGTTTAGCATCAGATATTCTAGGGAAAGTCTTGCAGACGTATTTGTAGCACTTGCTGTTCTTATTTAGAGCTTTCACAAATTGCTTCATTAAGGCTAATTTTATGTGTAAAGGAGATAATAGGAAATGTTTATGTTCACAAGACTCTCGTGAATTATATTGTGTCTCCTGGCACAAAATTATATATCTGCTTCCAGCGCTATCTTGTTCAGTGTTCAGTTCGGGCTCTACTGTCAATTTACATACGAAATATGGCATTTTAGTATAACCTGATTGTTGACCTAGTAGCATGCCGATAAATTGTTTATCTTCGCACACCTGTCACTTATGTTCTTCAAATTTTTCCTTTTTAAAACCCCGGCATGTTTCCCTATGGTGAACTGAATGGGGAATTGGACTGATGCATTTTTTTCATTATTCAAACTTTCAGAATAAAGTTTGAAGAAGTAATTCTTTTCCCATGTTGTGGTGACATCTTGAAGCAGCTAACTCTCTTCATGCCCGATGTTGTAGCAACATTTTGAAGGATTGGTATCCCAAAAAGAATTACTGGTTCAGGTTGGGTTTAATTTTCGGTAGAGCTGGAATCTCTTCTCAAGGTCTGAAGTTGGTATACAGAAAGAGTCTAGAGTTCGGCCTATACCAAAAATAAGTACACCTACTAACTGTAATGACTTCCGACCGATTAGCATCCTTCCGACATTATCTAAAGCCCTGGAACATATTGTACATAAGCAAATGACTGAATATCTCCAAGAAAATCACCTCCTTGATCCTTATCAATCCGGCTTTAGATCTGGTCATAGCACAACCACAGCTTTGCTAAAAATTACCGAAGATATTCGTGAAGCCGTGGACAGACGTCATTGACTCCTTTAACCTTACTTGACTTCAGCAAAGCTTTTGACACAGTAGACCACGACTTACTTATGATAAAGCTCAAGCACCTACATTTGTCTGACAGCGCTGTATCCTGGTTCGACTCATACCTGCACGGTCGTCAACAATACGTTTCATTAAACTCTAGATCTTCGTCTTGGCGTAACGTGCCGGCTGCAGTCCCCCAGGGCAGTGTTCTCGGACCTCTTCTTTTCTCAATCTACATAAATTATTTGCCAACTGTACTAAAGCACTGCCGTTATCACCTCTATGCTGATGATCTCCAAATTTACCTACATTCACCTCCTCATTCTCTCTATAACAGCTTGATTAAAATGAATGACGATCTCATATCCATCTTTAACTGGTCTTCAAGTATCGGTCTAAATCTAAATCCTAACAAGTCACAAGTAATTCTAATGGGGCAACAAAGACTGCTTACAACCTTTGACATAACTACGCTTCCAAACATTACTATAAATAATATAATTATCCCTTATTCTTCTTCAGTAATAGATCTTGGACTACATCTAGACGCAAATTTAACCTGGCAAACACAAGTGAAACACATATGTAAAAAGACTTTCTTCATCTTACATTATCTTAGACGTTTAAAGAATTTTTTCCCAGTTTCGTTAAAACAAATCCTAGTGCAGAATATTGTGTTGCCACACTTCGATTATTGTGACATTATATATAATGATCTAAACTATGCCTTGTCGCAGAGACTGCAGCGTGTTCATAATGCTTGCGTTCGATTCATTTCAATATCCGCCGTTATGACCATATTTCCGAACACTTTAATAACCTCTCTTGGCTCCGTCTTACTGACAGACGTAAATTGCACTCTCTTTCGCTACTTTTCAAGCTTCTGAATTCCTACATTCCTACTTACCTGGCGTCCAGATTTGAGAAGCTATCCTCCTACCACAATATTGACACTAGGTCACAAGATAGCAGTCTGCTAACAATTCCTCTTCATAGCACTTCCTCCTATTCTACTTCCTTCACAGTAGCCTCTGCCCGCTCCTGGATTCTCCTTCCTCAAGATATCAGGGGTTGCCGCACACTTGGCACCTTTAAGTCACGCTTATACAGCTACCTGTTGTCTAATAATTAATTTTTCTCTATTTATTTAATTTTATACTATGTCATTAACCTTTTCCTCGTTTTTTATATATCTTGTACATATTATATATTTAATTCGTTAAATTTAGAGTAAATCAAAATACATTATAAATATTAATTGTATTGTATTCATAACTTGTAATCGTTTATGTATATATATATATATATATATATATATATATATATATATATTGTAATTTAGATTTAAGACTTTTCTTTTGTATTTTTTTAAACCTGGTTGAGTGTTAGACAAGGCCTTAAGGCCTTAACTTTGCCAGGTAAAATAAAGCTATTATTATTATTATTATTATTATTATTATTATTATTATTATTATTATTATTATTATTAGGATAGGAAAACACTTTAAAATCACTAATAACTGATTCTTGTAGAAATAATTATAAATTTATTCATTTTGTAGGTTCCAGCAGATTAAGTAAATTTAAGTGGTAATATTCTTCACTGTCAATTAAAATAAATTATTTTCTTTTCTTGAATCAACTATTCTTCTTGTATTAAATATCACATTTTAACAGGAGAACTCTTATTGCTTCTATGTTTGTTGAAAGTTGTATGCAGAATGACTAGGTAATTCTTTTATAATTTAAAAGAACATTATTTAGATGCTTTCTTTATTTATGTTATATTTAAATATTAAATGAATTTTAAAATACAAGATTATTAACTTTAACTTTCATATTTATTGTGATACTAAAATCCTGCTATAAGTTTTAGGAGTCTATAAATAGTCTACAATCAGCTGGAAAGTATTCCTCATCTCCAAAAGCAATCACTAACCACAAATATAATGATAATCTAATATATAAAAATGCATGTTTGTTTGTTTGGTTGGTTGTTTGTTCGTACTTTATGCGCTGCTATACCGTTGATCCGATTGTGATAGGTTTTTTTGCAAAATGTTCAGCAAATTCCCGGGATGAACATAGGCTATAAGAGAGTTGTGATACTCAAATCCTACACCCTTAAAATCGTGAAACAAATTCCATTTTTTACGCTTAAATGGCTTACGCTGCCTAAATCATAACAAATACACAAAATTAATGTACACAAAATTGAATAGGCCTATCTCAAAAAATTCTACAAGAAAGTCTGCGACAGCATATGTTTATCTATTACAGATAACTCACAATAGCCTTTTTTATGTTTCATTGATGCCAAGAAGATCGGGATAAGTAGATTCCCGGACAAACGTGCCCTGCCATACCGTTTATCCGATTATGATGGGGAGTTTTGCAAAATGTTCAGGATTTTCCCGGGAACATTATGGGCTATAAGAGAGTTTTAATGCTCAAGCCCTTCGCCCTTAAAAATCACGCTTTGTAGGGAAAAATGTAAAATAATGTCGAATTTTGTCTTTCAGCTCATTTATTGCCAAGAACATCGGGACACGTAGATTCCAGGGGAATGTCGGGTAATCAACGCGGGGTATCAAAAATCATTACGATATCGCATTATTTACAGTGGTTGCTTGAATATTAAATTTTGGAAGGTGAAATTTTGTTTACTATTTGCATTCTATGAAAGGTACTTTGTAAATAGAATTAATTAGTTTATTAGTTGTTTTAGCTGCAATAACGAAGAGAGCAAATTTATTATTATTCTTCCTTTCACTTATTGAACTAAACGTAAATACACTATTTTCATCTTTCAGCTAATTTATACGATGAAGATCGGGCCAATAGATACAATTGTAAAATATCAATAAATAAGTCAAAAGTAATGGCATTATTGATAAATATGGAATTAGATCAAAAATTGTACTGGATAACAAAATAATAGAACAAGTATCACATTTCTAATATTTAGAATGTGATATAACTTATAGAGAAAATAAAGATATAGAAAATAAAGTAAATACATTTCAGGCTATTTGTGGAACCATAAAAAGAACCTTAGGTCGGAAAACAAGGAAAGATACGAAACTTAAATTATATAAAACAATGGCTGTTCCTTTGTTGCTGTATGGAAGTGAAAATTGGATAATGAAATCAAGGGATAAAAGCAGGATACAGACTGCGGAAATGCTGTTTTTACGTAACGTGAAAGGATGCACAAGAGCGGATAGAATAAGGAATGAAACTATACGAGAAGAATTAAATATATATAAAATTGAACATAAAATCAGTGAAAATAATAAGAAATGGACAGAACACTTAATGAGAATGAACAACGAAAGAATACCAAAAAGAACCTTCCTGTATAATCCCAGAGGAACAAGAGATGTTGGCCGACCACGTAGAAGATGGACTCCACTTTTAACTTCGCCGGAACAGGCTGCATAGCCTAAACCTTGTAGTAGAAGAAGAAGATCGGGATAAGTAGATTCTTGGGCAACGCCGTGTAATCAGTACGGGGTATCTAAAAATAATAACTATATAATTTTCCCCCCTTTTAATTGTGCATCTAAACGCAAAAACACGTCATTTATTTAGGCGTAGCATCGCACGCCGGGCATTACCTAGTAATAAGATTAAATCTAATATATAAAAAATGCATGTTTGTTCGTATTTTATTAGCAGCCGTATGCGATTGTGTTGGGCCTTTTTGCAAATTATCAGGATATTTCCAGGTTGGTTATAGGCTATAAGAGAGTTGTGATACTCAAGTGCTTACACCATTAAAAAAAATCACTCTTTGTAAAAGTCGCTTTTCCACGTTTAAATGGCTTACGCTACTTAAACCATAACAAATACACAAAATTAATGTACATAGAATTGAATATATAAAAAATCTCTACAAAAACTCCGGGACAGCATATGTTTATCTTTTACGGATAACTCACAATGACTAAGAAGATCGCGATCCATCCATAGTAATTCAGCCCGAAGGCAGGTCCTTCACTGCATTCATAGCATTTTCATGCTATGCTTGCAGCTTTACTAAGGAATTGTGTAGGTGTGGTAGCTTCCCGTTGCTTTCCACACCTGTGAAGGATGATAATGATAATGGTAAGGATGATAATGATAAGGATGATGGCCATATGATTTCGGGGACAGTTTGGGCCTTAAAGTTTTCCTGACATTTGTCTTACAGGTGAGGAAAAACTCCGATAAAAACCTCACCCAGAAAAACTGCCCCGACCGGGGATCGAACCCGGGCCCGCTGCGTGACAAGGCAGCACAGCAAGATCGGGATAGTGTAAATAAATTTCTGGGCAAGAGAAACAGCGCACGGCGAGTAATTCTTTTATGGATAACTGACAATAACGAATTTTGTCTTTCAGCTCATTTATGCCAAGAAAATCGGGATAAGTAGATTACCGGGCAACGCCGGGTAATCAGCATGAGGTATCTTAAAATAAATACTGCATAAATCTATAATAATTTTTCCTTTTGCTTATTTACCTAACCCTAATAACACATTGATTTTCGTCTTTCAGCTCTTTTATGCCAAGAAGATCGGGATAAGTAGATTCCCAGGCAACGCCGGGTAATCAGCACGGGGAGTCTAAAACTAATTACTACAGGTATATATTTTTTCCTTTTGATTATTCAACTAAACATAAAAACACATTAATTTTCATCTTTCAGCCCATTTATGCTATGAAGGACAGGATAAGTAGATTCCCGGGCAACGACGAATAATCTGCACGAGGTATCTAAAAATAATTAAGATACAAATTTATAATTATTTCTCCTCACACTTATTCAACTAAACATAAGAACACATTAATTTTAATTTCTTTAGGCGTAGCAGTGCACGCCGCGTGTTAGCTAGGGTTTTTTACAATCTGGTTTTTGTTTCACGTGTCGAATATTTTGAATTTAAATACTTTATTTATTGAAAAATAACATTTCTTAGTATTTTGTGTTCTTTTATTTGTCTTCCTGGATATTACTATGTTTATATAGTCCCTTTAAACAGGAGTTCATAAACTAATCAGTTATTAAAGTAATGCTAGTTTTACTGTTTGGGACTTGCTGATAGTAAGTGTTAATTCTAACAAAACCATCAGAGTCTTATTCAATTACGTGATTTGTTACAAAAGTATTATTCTAACCTTAAATTGGCCAAACAATAATTTACCCTACCATTTATTTAAATGTTCCGGACCGCAAACAAAACAAGATCATATAAAACTCTTAAGTTATTATTGTACATTATTGTATAATTTGATGTAATTGTAAAAAAAAATTCTACTCGTTTGTTTCTCTACTGTTCGATATTATACACACACAAACGTATGTATATCTGTTTGTCCTTTATAGACTTCTAAACCGTTCAACCGATCTTCGTGAAAATTTGTATATACGGGGTTTCTGATGAGGCGAGTGTTTAGCCGTTATCTATTATGTTCTAAAATCATTAGGTGTAGGAGTTGACCTGAAACGAAAATTTAAAAATCGCTCTAGCAATCGCAATTTTCGACGTTTCACTACAAAACTCGGAATATCGTATTAGAATAAACCGAAGTATGTATTAACCAAAAATCAGCTAATTCCGACCATTAAAAGTAGGATTTACCTGAAATTTGAAATTAATAATTTACTCTAGCAACCGCCAAGTTTGGTTCATCGCAGTGTATACCACATAACTTAATTAATTAACCATCCATATTTAATTTGACATGGCGTAGCAGCGCACCCCGGTTATTAGCTAGTATGTAATATTCTCTTCTTTAGAGATATATATGCAATATCATCATCAACAACAAGGATTAAACCCAATGGCCTGTTCCGAACTCATTATAGGTCGAATTGGTCCTTCCATTTCTTCAATGGTCTTCCCAACATTCTTCTCCCATTTGGTTCATAATTATACATTCTTCTTGGTATGCGCTGTTCATTCATTCGTAATATGTGCTGAAGATAAGCATTTTGATAATATTTTATTCTTTCACAGAGATTAAATATATTAAGTTATGTTCTATATCTTCGTTTTTCTTTTTATCGGTCCTTTGGTATCCTGCTATTGCTCTCAACATCTTCATTTCAGCAGCCTCTATTTGTTTACTATCTGCCTTTGTTAATGTCCAGGTTTCACAACCATAGATAAGAGATGGAACTGCCAATACTTTGTAAAACATCAAAATAGTTTCTTTTCTAGTCTTATTCAATAAAGTGCGTTTAATTGTGCCACATAGATAATTAAATCGTATTTTAGTGTGTTTATCTAAATTTCTGTCATTTATATGCAATAAATTCGTCTTAATGGTGTTTATGCCAATAAAATAATTTTCCTGTAGCTTTTTTTTTTCTTTTACTTGGATCTCAGTATTTCAGCAGAACCTTAAGAAGACCCTAACGAAATTATTAACTTCTCTCTGCGTGAATTTTTGAGGTTATTGAAAATTCTGTTCTTGGAATGTGTGTCTAAATCACTGCCACCGTCTTGATAATTGGTTTCAGAATCTGATAACTCCTTTCTAAATCTTTCTGATGAAGAAAGAACAGGAAGATCAGGACAACGGACCACGGACCACGTGGGATGGGTTTTTTTTAATAAGAGTTTTGGATAATTGATGCTCTTTTTGTCGCGTGTAATGTCACATACACAATACTAACATACCTAATTTAACATGAAATATATATGTAGTCAATATGCCCATTTCACCAATTAATGTTTTAAAATGGTCAACAAGTTTCTACAGCCAAGCTGTCATTCTCAAGACCAGTCAATATCTGGCCTTAAGAATGACAGCTTGGCTGTAGAAACTTGTTGACCATTTTAAAACATTAATTGGTGAAATGGGCATATTGACTACATATATATTTTAATATTATATCACCAAGAAGATCACTTGTGTATTAAATAATTTAACATGGTTTCGAGGTTCATGCCAGATCTTTGGAACAGCTTAGTGCACGTTACTTTTTTTTCCTCTTCATCCATTTTCCTTGGCCGTCGACACTAGTGCGACATACTTTCTAGGAGCCCAATCTTTTCGAAGACTCCAAGTTATATACGAAAATAGATATTATAAGCCTTTTTTAACAAAATTTGTAATTTTCTATCTTCATTTTCTAACAAAATCATTTCCACAGATATTATGGTAAAATATATCAGGGTTATTTTTAAACTTTCTGAGAGACATATTACTTCAAAAGAAACAAATATATGAAATACCGCTGTCACAAAAATAGATGCTCACTATTTTACGAACTGAACTAATGTTCCAGGGATTGCAATGCAAACAAGAAAGAAAAATTATTATAGTAGATTAATGAAATTGTTGCAAAACATTCATTGTACCATTGTAGTCTAATCTATCGATTTTTTTAGGATGAAAAAATCCAAAGAGCAAGTCCTCCGGGAAGGACTTTAAGCCGTGGGTCTGAAGATTTTCAGGCTCGAAAAAGATCCTTAAGCGTGAATAAAAAGGCCTCTAAGCAAACTTTACCGATATCAACATCCTAGTAACACCTTAGTTGCCTGCTATGTAGACTCATGCCATTCATGACATCTATAGGCAAATAAGTTAATTAAGGGGGGTGATGGGTGAAATTTTCGACATTTTCGGTCAAATTTAGCATTTGTTATTTTTTGTATTAAAAAATACTACGTACCTTAAAGTATAAGTTGGTGAAGTTTCAGTGTCCTCTGGCGCTTGTAAGTCTCCCTAATGACTGTAGGAGGGCATGTAGGCCTATGCTACATTCTAATTTAACTGCATACAAACTTTCAAATTGACTTTTCCACACTTTTATTTTCATAGCATTTCAATACATTCAAATCAAAATAGCATTGACAAATTTAATTATAGAAGCACAAAATTTTAACTGCACGTTCCACACACTATAGTTAATATTTCTGTACATGGATTTTGAAACAACGTTGATAGTTTTTTAAAATAAAAAATAAAATATGTGCTGTAATTTTAAAAAAAATCATATGCAGAGGTTGTATATATTTTTTCTTCCTTTATTATATTAATGTAGAAAAGTTGATGCTAGTGTTTTTCTACATAAGTCAGTGGTCGTGAAGAAAAAAAAATCAAAAAATTATGGGACTTATTAAAAATTTAATATGTAAATTATTAAATGGATTTTCTTCACAATAACTCAAAACCCTTTAAGCCTAGAAGGATGAAACTTTAATATAATATTACCTATTATAGCATGAATGTGTGTACAAAAAATCAAGTACGTGGCTTAAAAAATGTAGAAAATAGAAATTTCACCAGTCACCCCCCTTAAATTAACTTCGTCTAGTAACTCCTAACAAAAGAGAGGCTATTGCTCAACACTGGGTTATGCCATTATAGATAGGATTTAATAAAATATATTTTAGGCTGAGGTAGTATTGTATTTTCTCGAATACAGAATATTCGTTACGCTTGTACTCAACCGATTTAACGCGTCTTTGACATCGGAGCACAGATCTCCACTTTTATTTTATGCTATAATGTTCACCCTATAATTTAAATTGTTAAGAGCATAACGTTTTATGTGGATGAAATTGAGAGTCCAGGAATAGGCAGCACACATACACACATACACGTTATATAAGGTAGCCGCTGGGTATTGGCATTGAGGAAGTTCAAATTCCAAAATAAAATTCCTTTCACTGACGTAACTACTGGCGCCAAGTTTTTACTTGCGATACCCAAGTACTTACTGTAACAGATACCTGTGTTGTCCACTTCGTGAGAACCTTCTTCAACACTCAACAAAATTGAATTAAAATATAACGTTTGCATTTCCTTTATTTATATGACGCGTATAATGCATAGAAACTATGCCCCCTGAAACCTTTACATTTGTGAAATTCAACTATTAGGGTCTAATATCCTACGTTTCTCAACTTTTCATCACAATATTTAATTTTTTCTCAATGCCATCATATTGTAATTTTTCGTCTTTCTGGTATTCTCTCCTGGCATATGGCGTTATTGTAACCCACTTCTGAGGTTCGGGCGCCTGGAAGGCGGAGTTACGTTGCCACGATGATATATGATAGATGATGATAATGGTAATAATGCACCAGGAGAGGCCTTAATCCTAAACTTAATGAATATGTCTTCTTCTTCCTTCCAAGTATTAGGCCAAGGCCTGTTACGATTCTATAGAAAATTTTCTCTCCAGCGTTTCGTAGGACGGCCCAGTGATCTTCGTCCTCTTGGTATATAATCATATACAGCTTTGGGGATCCGATTTGAACTCATTCTTTCAAGATGGTGTTTCCAATTTAGTTGGTACTGTTTAATATATTCCAAAATTGGCGTAGTCTTCAATTCTTTTAAGATATCGGTGTTTCTTTTCCGATCCCATCTGGTGTAACCCGCTGCTCTGCGCATGAATCTCATTTCACAAGCCGTTATTCTGCTTTCGTGTTGTCTTTTTAGTGTCCATGCTTCACTACCATAGGTTAACACTGGTCTAGCCAAAGTGTTACATAAACGTATTCTGTTTTTTTTTTTTGTACAAGGGATGGTTTCATAACTTGATTAATAATTCCCAAACTTTTATTATAGGCCTAACTAGTAATTTTTTCAGGGATATCCTTTTCATCCCAGATAGAGAGATAATATCCCAAGATATTTAAATTGATTAGATCTCTCTAAAATGTTATTCTGGAGACATATTTTACTTTGTATGGGGACCTTCCCAGGAAATGCCATAATTTTAGTTTTGTTAATTGATATTTCCATATTAAATTTGGCACCTATTTTTTGTAAATTATAATTGATCGTTGTAAATCATTTTCGGAAAGTGTCAGAAGAGCTAAATCGGCTGCAAAAAGAATAGCATCGAGTTTGAGATTCCTAATGATGGGTATATATCCTCGTTGTGTTTTCCTCCATTCATTTATTAATTTATTCATGTATATAATGAAAAGCACCGGTGAAAGTCCACATCCCTGTCTTACTCCAGTGTTGATCTTTTCCCAAAAAGATAATTTGCCATCTTGTTTCTTAATGAATATGTTAATGATGATGATGATGGCCAGATGATATTCGGGGACCGTTTGAGCCTTAACGTTTCCTGACATTTGTATTACAGGTGAGGAAACTTGTCCCGACCGGGGATCGAACTCGGGCCCGCTGCGTGACAAAGCAGCATGCTACCTCGAGACCACAGCGGTGGTCTTTCATCATAATAGTATAAATTATGCAGTATTTAATTTCCAGGTCAATATGTCTACAATTAAATGTGATTGAGATTTATTTAGTCTGTTTCTACGTTGAAACCTGGCCGGCTCAGTAGAATTTTTAGGGCGTAAAAATTCTGATAAAATAGATACAAAATTAGAAATTTATAAATCCATAATTAGAAGCAAGCTAACATACTGTGCAGAAACTTGCCAGTTGAATAAAAATTTAAGTTTAAAACTTAGTTTACTAAAACGGATTGTTTTAGACGCTCAACTAGGCATTCTAAATTGGAAAAAATCAGAAACGCAATTATCAGACAACAAATGAAAGTCCAAAATTCAATATTAGATTTTATGAGATACAGACAACTAGAATGGTATGGTCATATATACGTAGAATACCAGAAACAAGATTGCCTAGAAAACCTGAGAAAGGAAAGAGAGGTCGACTAGATTTAAATGGATGGATGGATATAAGAAGAGGTATGAGGGAGATAGGCCTGGAAAAATTGCAATGGGTAGATAGAGAATGATGGAGAAAGCAGGTAAAAATTTAAATTACTTTGGGCACAGGAAGATGTTTTATTACATTATAGATCTATTTATAGAAACATAAAAAATTCTTATAACTTCGGAAAGTAAGTAATACCGTGCGTCCCGTGTTGTGGAATTACGTCACATAAAAATAACCTCAAACCTAAATTAAGAGGATCTTTCAAGCCCGTATTTGAACTGCGATGCTAATTATCTGATATTAAATATTCCTAATGTTGTTCCCTGGGAGTAATTTATACAGTTGAATGTACGTTAAATTAAAAGTTATGTTTATTCAGGAATTCGTCGACGTTTCGATCTCGTTATGTGAGATCATTCTCAAGACTTCGTTTTAGTTAACAACCGTAAAGGAAATTGATCGGTCAAATAAAAATTCATTAAAATTTTATTATTATTATTATTATTATTATTATTATTATTATTATTATTATTATTATTATTATTTGTAGGATTTTCATCCTGTTTATTTCCAAAATCACTTCTTGAAAGAAGTCGTATTGGCTGTGCAACCACTGTCTATCCATCTCTTGGCTGGTCTTCCTCTTGTTCTTCTCCCGTCCATTGGTCTACCTTCTTCAGCTCTTTTTGCAAGTATTTTGTCTTCCATTCTTTCGTATGACCTTTCCAATATTTTCGTCTGTCTATGATAAACTTGTTTATGTCTTGAATTTGACGTTTTTCTCTAATGTCTGTATTGTGTATCCTATCAAATAATGTTTTCCCTGAACAGTTCTTAACATCTTCATTTCACATGTGCTTACTATTTGTTTAGTTTTTGTTGTATCAGCCCTAGTTTCTGCTCCATATATGATAACTGGTCGAACTATCGTTTTGTATAACCTTTAAAAACCGTATTTGATATATAGTAAAATATATAGTTCAAGTTGCACGTATGGGGAATGAAAGACTTGCATGGAAGCTTCTTGTAGGAAAGCCAGAGGGAAAACGTCCAGTTGATAGACCAAGAATGAGGTGGGAGAATAACATTAACTATGATTTGAGGGAACTAGATTATACATGGAATCATTGGGAAGCATTACCTCAGGATAGGGATGTATGGAGAGCTTATGTCCGTGCGGCCATGAACCTACGGGTTCGATAGTGCAAGTGAGTAAGAAAGTATAGTTAATAATTATATATTTTCAAAGAACTATTCTGTTGAGTTTTTACGACTCTTTACAATAGAACATTCAAATAATAATCTAAGCTGCTAAAAAGCGTCGTTAAGTAAAATATTTTCTACCTAAGAAGTTGTTCTTTCGGTACATACGAAGTGTCCAGTAGATTTTTTCTAAAACTTATCATACATCTATTCACGACAATTTTGCCATGTGATCTATAAGTACATTGAAATCAACCTAAAGAGTTACATTAAGATATGTATTCGTACGAGGGCTGTTCAATAAACAATGATTATTATTTTTACACGCTTTATATTAGCTTGACCTGTATCTATCTATCTATCTATCTATGTATGTAACGGAATCTTTCATCGCGATTTTCACCCACTTAAAATCATTGGATCGACTTGAAACCTTGTACACTTGTAAAGGACCCGTGACAATACAATAATTTCATATTTGTTTTCTAAAATCCTGGCCAGAATCATTAGAAAATTAAAAAAAAAGTGTATTTGTATATATGTAACGGAATCTTTGAACACAATTTTCACCCACTTAGAAACTTTGGATCGATTTGAAACTTTGGATCGATTTGAAACTTTGGATCGATTTGAAACTTTGGATCGATTTGAAACTGTGGATCGATTTGAAACTTTGGATCGATTTGAAACTTTGGATCGATTTGAAACTTTTGATCGATTTGAAACTTTGGATCGATTTGAAACTTTGGATCGATTTGAAACTTTGGATCGATTTGAAACTTTGGATCGATTTGAAACTTTGGATCGATTTGAAACTTTGGATCGATTTGAAACTTTGGATCGATTTGAAACTTTGGATCGATTTGAAACTTTGGATCGATTTGAAACTTTGGATCGATTTGAAACTTTGGATCGATTTGAAACTTTGGATCGATTTGAAACTTTGGATCGATTTGAAACTTTGGATCGATTTGAAACTTTGGATCGATTTGAAACTTTGGATCGATTTGAAACTTTGGATCGATTTGAAACTTTGGATCGATTTGAAACTTTGGATCGATTTGAAACTTTGGATCGATTTGAAACTTTGGATCGATTTGAAACTTTGGATCGATTTGAAACTTTGGATCGATTTGAAACTTTGGATCGATTTGAAACTTTGGATCGATTTGAAACTTTGGATCGATTTGAAACTTTGGATCGATTTGAAACTTTGATCGATTTGAAACTTTGGATCGATTTGAAACTTTGGATCGATTTGGAACTTTGGATCGATTTGGAACTTTGGATCGATTTGGAACTTTGGATCGATTTGGAACTTTGGATCGATTTGAAACTTTGGATCGATTTGAAACTTTGGATCGATTTGAAACTTTGGATCGATTTGAAACTTTGGATCGATTTGAAACTTTGGATCGATTTGAAACTTTGGATCGATTTGAAACTTTGGATCGATTTGAAACTTTGGATCGATTTGAAACTTTGGATCGATTTGAAACTTTGGATCGATTTGAAACTTTGGATCGATTTGAAACTTTGGATCGATTTGAAACTTTGGATCGATTTGAAACTTTGGATCGATTTGAAACTTTGGATCGATTTGAAACTTTGGATCGATTTGAAACTTTGGATCGATTTGAAACTTTGTATACTTGTAAAGGACCCGTGACAATACAATAATTTCATATTTGTTTTCTAAAATCCTTGCCAGAATCATCAGAAAATTTAAAATAATATATTTGTATATATGTAACGGAATCTTTGAACACGATTTTCACCCACTTAGAAACATTGGATCGACTTGAAACTTTGTATACTTGTAAAGGACCCGCGACAATACAATAATTTCATATTTGTTTTCTAAAATCCTGGCCAGAATCATCAGAAAATTAAAAAAAAAGTGTATTTGTATATATGTAACGGAATCTTTGAACACAATTTTCACCCACTTAGAAACTATGGATCGATTTGAAACATTGGATCGACTTGAAACTTTGTATACTTGAAAAGAACCCGTGACAATACAATAATTTCATATTTGTTTTCTAAAATCCTGGCCAGAATCATCAGAAAATCAAAAAAAAAAATGAAAACTGGTATAATACGTTGCGGACTTGTCGACTTTTTAATGAATCGTTGTAAGAGTTCAGTTGGTAGAGCTGTGAACTCTAGTGGTATGTAATTTCAGTAATCAATAGGTCGCTAGTTTAAATCCGGGTGGGAGGATTTTTTTTTAGAAGAGTATTACTTTTAGCTCATACTACAATAGTATCGAATTTAAAGATATTTACATTTTTATCTTATTCTGTAAAATATTAAACTAAAAAATATAAAATAAATAATAGTTTAAAAAAACAAAAACAACACGCTTTATTAGAAAACCGAACTAAAAAATGGAAAATAATTTTAATTTCCAACACCTTGGGATAAAATTAAAGTGGTCAACAAAAAAATCATCTCCAACACACACAGAATAAAACTAGAGTTATCAACAAAAAGAAAATAATTTTACCATCCAAAGCGTGGGGTGCTATTTATGATTTTTACATTTTCTTCTTAGAGACCTTAGTTTTACCAATATCTGTTCATTATCAAATATTTGAATTGATATAGAGCACCCCACGCTTTTGATGGTAAAATTATTTTCTTTTTGCTGATAACTCTAGTATTATTCTATATGTGTTGGAGATGATTTTTTGTTGACCACTTTAATTTTATCCCAAGGTGTTGGAAATTAAAATTATTTTCCATTTTTTAGTTCGGTTTTCTAATAAAGCGTGTTGTTTTAGTTTTTTAAAACTATTATTTATTACTACCATGTAAAAATTTAGTTTTACGAAGTTTGTTAGCTTAATGGTTCATGTAGACATGGTTCAAGTTTCAAAGTCATCCCTCTCAGTTTCTGTCTGTGAACCCTGTGACTGGTGTACAAATCGAGTCATGTTCAGTACAGTCTACGGCTATAATGGAGGTGACGCGCGACGAACAATATCCTGCTTTGAAATTCTACTTTACTCAATAAATCGTGAGCTGAGGCCTAAGCAATGTTGCAGGAAGTCCATGTAGAGTTTGCTCTTCCCTATAGTACAACTCGAAGTTGGTTTAAATTGTTTAATGAACTGAGATAATCAATTTCAATATAAGGTGAACCCGGTGGTCCAGTTACTCATCTTATTGATGGAAACATTAATACTGCACACTGAAAATTTCACTGGTGCCACATACGTGTTCGTGACAGAAAAATTGCACATTGTGCGATTTTGTGCGCAGACCGCTGATGCTAAAATTATAAAGATGAAATTTAAAAAAAAAAGGTTTTTTTGCTCCCTTGGTCATCTGTTAAATGCAGAAAAAAAAAGTTTATTTTTAAATAGTTTATTGAGAATAATTGTTTATGTCATAAAATATTTCTCAATAAAATTTCAATAGTTTCTGTACAAATTCTTTGAAGTTTCGGAATTAGCTTTTTAAAAATTAAATTAAGATAAATTCAAAAGTTACCCTTGTCCGACATATTCATGGAAGGAATTACCCATGTTTAGAAACAGAACTCGTGAAACAAATCAGTAAATCTTGAATTTACAATTACGTAGCTAGAATATGAAAAAGATTCAAGATGTGCATAAGTAATGCCACGAGTGATTTCCAAATTATCGATAAATTCACGACTCACGAAGTGAGTCGTGAATTTATCTAGAGAATTTGGAAATCAAGAGTGGCATTTGTTAGGACTATTTAACGAATAAAATTAAGCTATTTACTCACAAATCATTATTTAACTATAGTTATTTTAAAATGACGTCCACTCAAAAGACTTCTGGATGGTGTTTCTCTTGAGGCCGAAACAGGTCAACAAATGGCCTAAATTCGTGAATGTACTATGATGATGATGATGATGATGTAAACGGCGATGTTTGAAAACAAATGAGAAACGATAGCTATGCTTCATCTGCTTCTTTTGTTTATCACTGCAACCAGATCATACTATTTATTGCCAAAGGAACGCAATATTGTAAGAATGCTCTCTAGTGGAGAAAAAATTAAACACATCAAACTGGATATTAAGTCATTTCTGATGTCGTATGATGTAAATATGACAATTATATTTTTCTGGATTGTTACCTGGGAAAAAATACATTTAAGAAAGTGCAAACAGTGGTTTCTTTTTTTGGTGGTATAATCAATTGCTACAAATGTTTTTATATTAACTCCCGCATACGGCATGTGTTGACATTCATGCACTATATATACAATCTGGTAGCCGTATTTCTCGCAGGCTCTGTCACTGCAAAATAATGGTCAGACCTGTTCAGAATATTAAAAAAGAGGAGCTCTTTTTAATATGGTAATTATAACACTGATAAATATTTCGTGAAACACGACTCTGATTGGTTGTAAAACAGAAATCATTGAAACATGATTGGTCATTTACTCCCATTTGGGGCATGAGTTAAATAGTCATTGTAATACATTTTTTGAGACCATCAGCCATGGATGCCAAGACTAAACATTTTCGGGAACGTGAAAGAATTTCAAGCCTAAATTACCTGAATTAGGGAGCCTCTGAGCAAGATTTAATCGACCTTTCCATCCAAATAATACCTTAATTTCCTACTAGGCTCCTCTTTAAAGCGATGGGCTAACCACATGTCACTCGTCGACATCTATAGGAGAATAAACGTAACTAATTTGCTTCATTAAGTAATTCCCGCAAGGAAGCAGCCTTACCTCACGTGAGGATGTATAGGTATATGCAGACAATAATTTACAATGCAGAACAATGCAGTGATGCAGGCACGTAAAATAATATTAGTAGAAGAAATATCACGATGGATTGCAACTGCTCGAAGAGATAATAATATCTGTATATTATTTCTTGTCACTTGTCTGGAATATTTTTTGATCTTACACCTCATATTATTGCTAATAAGTCCACGATAAATTACAGAAAAAATGTATATTGTCTGGATATGATTTCCTTAGATATTTAACCATATTAATAGTAAATAGTGGAATTCCGATAACTAGAAATAAAAATATTAATAAGCTGTTACTTTATGCTGATGATGTAGTATTATTGGCCGATAGCGAGGAGATACTAAAGGGCAACACGCACACACTATTGAGTAACCCTAAGAAATTAGGACTGGAAGTAAATATCAATAAAACTAAATATATGGTCACATGTAGAAATTCATTATATAATGGAAATGGACAGCTAATGACAAATGAGGGAAATTTTTAGGAAGTGGCTGAATTCAAATACCTAGGAACAATAATCACAAATAGGAATGAGATGCACAAAGATATTAAACATTGGCTCAATTCTGCAAATGCGTGCTATTATGCATTGCAGAGACTCTTGATATTCCAACTCCTTTCAAAAAACGTTAAACTGAAAATATATAAAACTATTATTCTACCAGTTATATTATATGGGTGCGAAAAATGGACTCTTACTTTAAGGGAGGAAAGGAGATTACAAGTATTTGAGAATAAAGTACTTAGGAACATTTTTGGACCAAAGAGAGATGAACAGACAGGTGAATGGAGAAGACTACATAACAACGAACTACATGGTCTTTATAGAAAGCCAGATATAATAAGAACAGTTAAGTCTCGTAGACTGCGATGGGCAGGACATGTTGCACGTATGGGGAATGAAAGACTTGCATGGAAGCTTCTTGTAGGAAAGCCAGAGGGAAAACGCCCAGTTGGTAGACCAAGAATGAGATGGAAGAATAACATTAACTATGATTTGAGGGAAGTAGATTATACAGGGAATGATTGGAAAGCATTAGCTCAGGATAGGGATGTATGGAGAGCTTATGTCCGCGCGGCCATGAACCTATGGGTTCGATAGTGCCAGTGAGTAAGTAAGTAAGTATTCAGTTCAAATAGTATAATATGCTGGTGACCAAATAATGTTACGATGATAGAATAAATGCGCACAAGTTGTGCAGAAGATACGATTTTTTTGTCATTACTTTGGATCACATTGTTTATTATTTGCAGAATTCTACCAGGGATTTCACTCGTTACACCGTAATTATCGCATGGTTTCTCGCACAATTGTTCCCGGGATCGTGGAAACACTTGGTCCTTGCATATTTTTGGTGGTATCCATGCACTGCTATTGAGTTCACCAGGTGTCGGAGTTCTTGATTGGTGTTGGTCCAGGATCTGTTTGTCACGGCTTCTGTTGTATAAAAGTCCAACCATATTTCCTGTCTCTACTTCTCTCTTTCATGTAGTAGTTTATTTGAACTGTCTTTGGATGGTAGCTTCATACGCAGATCAATTCTGTGAAGAAGGGTATCCTGGCGAGTTCGTAGATTCCGAAGACAGCTTACAAATAACAGCGTATCAATTATTCAAAATTGCCAGCAAATATAGGCCGAATATGAAAGTGTCCACTTCAAAATCTAAAGCAATGGCAATGTGCGGGAAAACATACAACGAGTGAAAATTGAGATTGATGGAAAAATTATAGAGCAAATATCTGATTTCTCATACTTAGGAAGTGTATTTGCAGAACAAAAGAGTGACATTGATTCAAAATTACAAAATAAAAATATAATAAAATGAATGGGGTAATAAGAAGAAATTTTGGTGAAGAAATGGGGACAGTTACAAAACTAAGATTACATAACAACACATCAAAAGCTACTCTAAATCACTGAAGTGAAATTTGGATTTTAAATAAAAGAAATTCTCATAAACTTAGAGTAAGCCAAATGCACTCTTACGTTCACTGTTAGGAGTTAATAGACTGGATCGCCAAATGAACACTATTATCAGAGAACAACTTCGAGTACCAAGTTTAGATGAAGATTTAGAAATATACCAACAAGAATGGAAAAATCATCTGAGAAGAATGGAAAGAAATAGACTTCCAAAATTGGCGTTCCAATATATTCCAACTGGACATAGGGACCATGGAAGACAAAAATGTCGGTGGATAGATGAAGGCCACCTTCGTTAGCTTTGCCGTCACAGGTCATATGGCCTAAAACGGATTTGTTCATCATGATAATGATGATTATGATGATGATTATTATTATTATTATTATTATGATATATTTTACTATAGGCCTAATTACACTTAACACTGTTTGTAATTTTACATCATTTTATTAATTTTATATTTTGAATATTTTAATATAACTATAGCCTATATACGACATTATGAAACAATGGAAAATTATAACAGACAAAGGCCTTAGATTGAACAATAACACAAGTATTAATAACTTAATTTTCGCCGATGATTTAGACTTACTACACCATGACGAATATCTGTTAGACAATTGGCTGCTTACAAACTAAATGCAGTATGTAGCGATTATAATTTTAAAATTTCAATATGTAAAACAAAAGTAATGGCATTTTGTGGAAGAAACACTCTGCGTGCTAAAATAATAATAAGAGAAGAAATTATTCAACTAGTATCCCACTTTAAATATTTGGGATGTGATATCAGCTATGGATATGATAAAGATATTGAACATAAAACTCATCAGTTTCAGCTATTTGTGGCACAATATGTAGAACATTGAATAATAAAGCCCATAAACAAACAAAATTAAAATTTTATAAAACAATGGCTGTCCCTGTCCTTTCGTATGGGAGTGAATCTTGGATTATCACACCAAACAGGAAAGTAAAATCCAAGCAGCCGAGATGAAATTTTTAAGAAGAATAAAAGGCTGTACTAGAATGGACCAGATAATAAACGCAGATTCCGAGCAGAACTGCAGATCTACTCCATAAAAGAAAATATATTTAACAACAAGATTCAATGGATAGAACATATAAAAAGAATGGAAGAAAGTAGATTTTCAAATAAAATCTTACATTGTTTTCCGACAGGAAGAAGAGATGTCGGACGTTCTCGGAAGAGATGGTCTTAGATCTATTAGTGAAGACGGAACAAGCAACTAATGCCTAAACCAGGAAGTGAAGAAGAATAGTTTATTCCGAACACAGTGATTCCACTTCTACAGAGCTTCTGTGTGCAATTTTCTTTCAAGTAGGCCTGAATCTACTCCTGAAGAATAATATTGTTTAATAATTCAGATTCTTATAGCGATAAATGGTTTAGACATGTAGAAAGTATGAATGTAACAAGCTTACCAAAAGCAGCATTTAACTACAAGCCAAGAGTTTCAATGGATGTAGGAAGGCCACTGAAAAGATGGACGGAACAACTGTGAGGCGGAACAGACAAATTGCCAAGCATGTGAAGTGAAGAAGAAGAAGAATTCGTATTCTACATGTATATGATTTGCACTCGCAGTTATATGGATGAGAAACATGGATTTAAACTTTGGAAGATGAGAAATATTGCAAGTATTCTTAAGACATTTGTTGGACAAAAGGGAGATAAACACACAGGCCAAAGGAGATTACATAACAGAGAGCTACTTGATATCTATAAGAAACCAGATATAACAAGAACAGTTAAGTCTCGTAGACTGCGATGGGCAGGCCATGTGGAACAAATGAGGAATGAAAGAGGGACATGGAAGTTTCTTGTAGGAAAACCATAATGAAAACGCACAATTGGTGGACCAAGAATGAAGTGGATAAATATCATTAACAATGATTTGAAGGAAGTAGCTTGTACTGGGGATGATTGCAAAGTATTATCTCAGGATAGGGATGTATGGAGAGTTTATGTCCGCGTGCCTGAACGTACATGTTCCATAGAGCAGTGAGTTAGTTTGTTATAGTTTGCATAGGTATTGAAAGCTTAGACCGAACACCAAATACACTAAGATCAAGATTCATAATTTGTACGCGTCTTTACAGTAACCAGATATCCCCAAGAGAGAGGGGAATTGGAATTGTAAGCCTGCACCATTTATATTAACCTTACAGAAATTGCACACAATTGCTTCTGATAAGGTACAAAAGAGATAAATGGAAAATGAGGCAAATGCAGAATGTAGCGAATAAGAGAGAAAAAACAGGCGAGTGAAGGTGTTAATGATAAATATTCAGAACAACAGAAAATACACTGATAAGAATTTATTAATTACACCGAGCAACAAAAAAGAAGCTTTTTTTTTGTCTCAGAAAGAAAAATATTTGATTCTGATAACATTTTTTCTCCTAAATTCAAATAAGATATCGGTTTTTCTCCATCGCGCAAGGTTTTCGAGAGATAGGTATTTATAATTTCAAACACTTTAATATTTTCTACATTCGTAACTACACAATATTCGAACATTCGGACTCACCTAGAAAGTAAGAAATGATGATTTTCTGCTATATTTCACCTGTGCAGCATACCTCTTGATGGTCTCGGCCAGCATATTAGGATTCCTTAATTAAATAAAAATAAAACTTAAATTTTATTTAATTTTCATATTTATTAAGATATATTCAGTGACAGCTGTTTCGGTATACTGTACCTTCCTCAGACATGTTAACAAATTATGAATTGTGTTATTATAGTACTATCAACTGATCTAAGCAACAATACAACAATAATGTATTTAAATTTTTAAATCGCCTTTGTTAAATTTTAAATTTTAAAAAAATTATTGTTGTATTATATTATTTTTAGTCTGAACATCTTACCTCAGTATTAATATTGAGGTAAGATGTTCAGACTAAAAATAATATAATTAAAATAACCTCAAAATATAACTTCCTAAAATTAAATATTGTTGTATTGTTGCTTAGATCAGTTGATATATACTATAATAACACAATTCATAATTTAACATGTTTGAAGAAGGTACAGTGTACCGAAACAGCTGTCACTGAATACATCATTAATAAATATGAAAATCAAATACAACTTAAGTTTTATTTTTATTTAATTAATGAATATGGATTTTCATCAAGTAAACACCAACTCAATTGATTATTAGGATTTCATTTGCCTTGATATATCTTTTCCATAGCTGGAAACCAATAGAACCAATAGACCAATAGAACAAGTAACATACTTTAATTATTTAGGAAATAATATATCACAGCTTAATAATCAAAAAGATGTGGAAACAAATTTAGAAAAATATAACAATCTAAATGGTGTAATTAGGAGAAATTTTGGAAAACAAATGAAGAAAGAAATCCAATTGAGATTTCATAATGCCATAGCCAAACCTGCTCTACTATACGGAAGTGAATGCTGGACACTTCGAGCAAAAGATAAATCCCGCATTAATAGTTCACAAATGAGATTCCTCCGATCACTAACAGGAGTAACTTTATTGGATAGAATGAAGAGTGATGAGATAAGGATGCAGTGGAATAGTAGGGAAATGGTGGAACATATACAAAATTATCAGATTAAATAGTTCCAACTTGTCCAGAGAATGTCAAATTCCCGTTTACCAAAGATGATTTACCACCTCAACCCTAAAGGCAAAAGAAACCTCGGAAGACCCTTCAACCAATGGAAAGATCAGTTTTTGTAGTCGTAGAACGGGCATCATCGCCCAATACTGCATACGGAAGAAGAAGAAGAAGAAGAAGGAATAATTTGGTTTTATTTTACAATGGACGAAAAAGCGTTTATTAAAAAAATAATTATATCATCATCATCATCATCTGCATTCATGGAGCAGGTCTGTTGACCCGTTCCGACTTCAGCCCATCTCTTTCTAGGTCTGCCCACATCTCGGGTGCCTTTAGGTTTGTATTTTATTTGTTTTGGACATCTATCTTCATTCATTATGTCTATGTGTTGCTTCCATTTTTGTCTATATGTATCTATTTTATCAGTTACGTGGGGAGAAGAGAACTCCCCAAAGCCGTAGTGAAGGCAACTTCTCTAAGAGACGAACACTCCGAAATTGCAGTTCCCTGTCCTCCAGGAAGAGGGGTTTGGCTAGAGGCTGGTAACCTCTACTAGTAAAAAATAACTTGCTCATAAACTTCAGCAGGAGAAAAATAATTATATAAATCCATTAATTGAAGCTGAAATAAAAAAGTTGTGGGTGATGGAGAAATTCCGAATACATATTTGAAAACACGATAAAAAAACTGCATTAAGTAAAACTATTGGTACTCATGAGACAAAAATCATGTTGACCGGTGTAATAACAATGTGTGTCCACTGTAGTGTTCTTGGCAAAAGTCGTTGATTCGGACACAGTGTACTCAAGTTTGATTCGGTCGGGATAAGTTACCTGGGTAAAGTTTTATTTCGGATTTTTTCCTCACCTATAAGACAAATGTCTAGAATCACAAGGCCCAAATAGATCCCAAACACTATCTAGCTATCGTATTCGAACTATCATATTCGTCTTGCTTAGTATTAATGTATCGGTGAATGGCGTGTTTTGCCTTAAATGTTCGTGTTGCGTCGGAGGTGGCTGTAACATAGAGTTGATCATGACCATGACATTCCATGTCCTTGTGTAGTTAAAATTATATACGATTCAGCGTTTAAAATACAATTTTGACAGGCTGTCTCTATAAGCTCTGTTAAGTGCGAGATATGTAAAAATTCATACCAAGGGAAAGGTTAAATTAAGGCAGATAATGATAGAGTAAAATATTTTGGTGGCCAAACATAATAGGTGACTAGTCAAATAACTGTGTAATAGACGGTCAGAAACTATAAAAGAAGCTCGAGTTTATTTAATGCCAGTTTGTGTTACAAGTTTATTTTTACTTTATATATATATATATATATATATATATAATATATATATATATATAATTTCAGCATTGTTTCTGTTATTTACACAGGAATCCTCAACCAAAATATACATTTTTTTTTCTTCCACACTTCCCGGTCTTGCGCGTCTGCTTCTGTCATATTTCTCTTCTTCATGTTGTCTTGATAGTTCGACCAGTTATCATATATGGAGCAGAAACTAGGGCTGATACAACAAAAACTAACAAATAATAAGCACTTGCGAAATGAAAATCTTAAAAACTATTCGGGGGAAAACATTATTTGATAAAATACACAACACAGAAATTAGGGACAAATGCCATATTCAAGACATAACCAAATTTATTATAGATAGATGAAAATATTGGAAGGCTCATATAGAAAGAATGGAAGAAACCCGGCTTGCAAAAAAGAGCTAAAGAAGATAGACCAATGGACGGGAGAAGAACAAGAGGAAGACCAGTCAAGAGATGGATAGACAGTGAATGCACATCCAGTACGTCTTCCTACGAGTAGTGATTTTGGAAATAAAACAGGATGAAAATCCTACAAATTAAGTTTAAGAAGATGATGATGTTGTCTTGAATTCGCTTTATTCACGGTGGTTTTGATCTACCACGTTTCCCTTTTCCAGAAGGTAGACCTATCTATTTCAATACTTCTTTGTTTGTTTCTGTGTTCCTTCTTCTCATTGTGTGTCCGTACCATCTTAGTTGAATTTCTTCAAAATCTTATACAATTTTCTTTTCTACATACATTATTTCTCTTATTGTATTATTTTTTTATTTTATCTAATTTTGATATTCTTGCCGATGTTCTTAAAAAGTCTATTTCTGTGACTAATAATTCATTTCTGTGTTTTTGCTTCAACGTCCATGTTTCCGCACCATATAATAAAATATTCTTCACAATTGGTTATATATTAATAATTTAGTTCTCTAGATTATATGCTTACACCATAAAATAGAATTTAATATGCCAATAACTTTCCTCGTCTCTATTATTCTTTTTTCGATGTCTAATTCAGATGATCCGTCTTTTAAATTATTGATCCCAAATACTTAAAATATTCTACTGTTTTAATCTTTGTTCTTTAGGTTATATATTTGCTTTCATTTGTTTTCTGAATCTTCATTTGACCCAATTTTCAAACAATTGCCTGAATAAAGGAGAAACGTTGTGCTCTCTCGTATCACTTTATGATAAATTTGGCTTAAGTGTTCAATCGTTATTCAATTTACTATTACCAAGAAGCTGTGTTAAAATATTAAAATAAGTACCTGATATTTCAGTCGTCCTCAACTTTAGTAATTTTCTGTTTAAGAAACTTCAAGCAGTTAATTTAATGTAGTTGAGGACTGAATTATCAGGTACTTACTTAAATATTTTAACATTTTATTGCATAAGCTTAATGGTGCTTTACAGTGAATTTTAGAAATATTGACTACGTTAATAATTTATTTTATCTTTCATGCTAAGACGAATTTGACATGTTTATGTTATTAAAAGTGTGTAAAATTAACTATTATAGTTCTTAAACTCTTTACCACACGCACCTTTCGCCAACATAAAAATTAAAATGTAGCGTGTGATGACTCATTTCAATGTATGGAATATTACAAATATTCTGTGTGTGTGTGTGTGTGTGTGTGTGTGTGTGTGTGTGCGTGCGACACGTAGAAATACATTATGTAATGGAAATGGACAGCTAATGACAAATAAGGGA
This sequence comes from Diploptera punctata, assembly GCA_030220185.1. NCBI lineage: Eukaryota > Metazoa > Arthropoda > Insecta > Blattodea > Blaberidae > Diploptera > Diploptera punctata. The sequence continues at coordinate 62,209 of JASPKZ010005307.1, read as the reverse complement.
AATTTTGAGGAAGTGACTGAATTCAAATACCTAGGAACAATAATCACAAATAGGAATGAGATGCACAAAGAAATTAAGCATAGGCTCAATTCTGGAAATGCGTGCTATTATGCATTGCAGAGACTCTTGATGTCCCAACTCCTTTCAAAAAACGTTAAACTGAAAATATATAAAACTATTATTCCACCAGTTATATTAAGTTATATGGATGCGAAACATGGACTCTTACTTTAGGGAGGAAAGGAGATTACAAGTATTTGAGAATAAAGTACTTAGGAACATTTTTGGACCAAAGAGAGGTGAACAAACAGGTGAATGGAGAAGACTACATAACAATGAACTACATGGTCTTTATAGGAAGCCAGATATAATAACAGTTAAGTCTCGTAGACTGCGATGGGCAGGACATGTTGCACGTATGGGGAATGAAAGACTTGCATGGAAGCTTGTTGTAGGAAAGCCAGAGGGAAAACGCCCAGTTGGTAGACCAATAATGAGGTGGGAGAACAACATTAACTATGATTTGAGGGAAGTAGATCGTACAGGGAATGATTGGAAAGCATTAGCTCAGGATAGGGATGTATGGAGAGCTTATGTCCGTGCGGCCATGAACCTACGGGTTCGATAGTGCCAGTGAGTGTGTGTGTGTGTATGTATGCATGCATGTAGGCCTATATATATACTATATTTTTTTTATTTTTGTATATTAATTATTAACTATTTTGCGCAGAGAAGTGAATTAGATTTAGAATCTGGATATGTAATTGATATATATATATATATATATATATATCACACTAACATCAAGTTAGAGGTCTTGAGTTCAAATCCCGGTTCAGGCATTCGTTTTTATTTTCATGTCATATATATATATATATCCCAAAGCAGTAACTTGAAATCCGTCACTTTTAATGGCCAGTTTCACCAAGAGAGGCAACTGTATTACGCCAGTTTAAGCTATGCATTATACATGGGGAAAACTGGCGTAATGCAGTTATCTCTGTTGGCGAAACTGACCCTAAATAGGTATAGTTTACTCTTATAAAGCCTCTACGACATGTTACTATAAATAGAAACCTTCCAATATACAGAAACAGCTATAAATAGCTTACATAATTCATATTGGCAATATTGTTTTCCGGAGGAAAAAAATTGAATGTCACGCGCCGCCAAAAATTAACTTGACGTCACGAGAATTGTTGAAAATAATTTTAGCTGTTCTGCTTAATATAACCAGGCTCATGGACTAGTGGTCAGAGCGTCTGATTACAACTCGTGGAGTTCCAGGTTGTATTTCCGTTCAGATCATAAGATTTTCTAAAGGGAATTTTTCCTGCGGTCACCTAAGATCTGGAATTAGGTCAAGTTTAGGTTTAAGAACTCTTTTGGTGCTTCATTGCCATTCATCGCATATCATATCATCGGAGTAACGTAACTCCGCCTTTCAGGCACCTCAATTTACGAAGTGGATTACAATTCCGGAAATGTCATGAAGACAACCTGGTTTCATTGATAAAAATATAAATAAATGTATCAGTTAAAACATATTAGGCCTAATATTTCCTTTTCCGTCACCGTAAATATATTTAGAGCAATTTGTGGAATTTCGCAAGTACCATTCAGTTTTCTGTATAGTTCATAAGATATTTTAAAAAGCGGCCCTGAAGTGAGAATTATAATAATAGGTTCACCTGATATATTACGTACATAATAATTTAAATTATTAATTTAATTAAATGTAAGAAATCAACATAATATAATATATAAAAAAATGTTTGTTTGTTTCTTTGTTGGTTTGTTTGTTTGTTCGTACTTTATGTGCGGCCATACCGTTGATCCGATTGTGATGGGGCTTTTTGCAAAATGTTCATGAGATTCCCGGGATTAACATAGGCTATAAGGGAGTTGTGATACTCAACTCCTATACCCTCAAAAATAGTCCTTTGTAGTGGAAAACGTTAAAAAGGTAGCTCTTTGGACGCTTAAATGGCTTTACGCTGCCTAAACCATAACAAATACACTAAATTAATGTACACAGAATTGAATATCTCAAAAAGCTCTATAAAAAAGTCCGTGACAGCATATGTTTTTCTCTTACGGATAACTCACATTAACCATTTTTGTCTTTCATTGATGCCAAGAAGATTGTGACAAAAACGTATATTCCTGTACAAGCATAGCAGCACATTGCGGGTATTCTTATACGGATAACTCAGATAACGAATTTTGTCCTTTAGCTCATTTATACCACGAAGATCGAGATAATTAGATTCCCGGGCAACACCGAGTAATCAGCAAGAAGAATCTTAAAATAATTATGATATACATTTATAATTATTTTTCATTTTACTTATTCAACTAACCATAATAAGTACATTAATTTTCGTCTTTCAGCTTATTTATGCCAAGAAGATCGAGTAAGTAGATTCCCGTGCAACACCGGGAAATCAGCACGAGGAATCTTAAAATAATTTCGATATACATTTATAATTATTTTCCATTTTACTTATTCAACTAATCATAAGAAGTATATTAATTATCGTCTTTCGCCTCATTTATGCCAAAGAGATCGGGATGAGTAGATTCCCGGACAACGCCGGGTAAAGAGCACGGGCTATCTAAAAATAATTACGATATAAATGTTTTCCTCATACTTATTTCACTAAATATAAAACACATTAATTTTCGTATTTCAGCTCATTTATGTGAAGATGATCGGGATAAGTAGATTCCCGGGCAACGCCGGGAAATCAGCACGGAGTAACTAAAAAAATATACATTTATAATTATTTTTCCATCTACTTATTCAACTAAACATAAAAGCTCATTAATTTTTATTTATTTAGGCGTAGCAGCACACGCCGGGTATTAGCTAGTATGAAATAAAATTTAGTATGGCACATGGATTATTCATTTGCGTTTTCATTAAAAATTATATCCTCTTCTATCGAGTTGGGCCAAAACATTTCGACTCGTATAGTACGTAAAATAATGTCTTCCATCCTTGTATCGTAAAATATTATTTTGCGCGATAGTGCGTTTTGTCGTAATTACAGCAATGGCGACCATGATTGAAAGCTCAATTTTTTACATTTCGGGTTTGCCAACCTAAATAACTATACTGTAATATTACATTTACACCCACGCGCGGGAAGTAAAAGCACTTCCCTCTATGTATACCACGTACAATGTATATACAAAAAATTTCCAAAAGGTAGTGTTAATATGCATTATACAAAACAAATATACTGCTTTTTAAATGAACTGAACTTTATTTGAAAGTATTAGCCATTACTCAGACAGTGTAGCCAACCTATCATAAATATTTGCTAACAAACAAGTGAACGCTAAACTAATCTGGTGTACTAATTTACCCATTTTCTCACTCTAACTTGACCACTAACGTACGTGGACTTTTTTTTTGGATAGAATCCCTTATATGAGAGCAGGTCCACTGCTGTGGTCTCGAGGTAGCTTGCTGCCTTGTCATGCAGCGGGCCCAGGTTCGATCCCCAGTCCGGGAAGTTTTTCTGTGTGAGGTTTTTATCGGGATTTTTCCTCACCTGTAAGACAAATGTCAGGAAAACTTTAAGGCCCAAATGGTCCCCGAAATCATATGACCATCATCCTTATCATTGTCATTATCATCATCCTTCACCGGTGTGGAAAGCAACGGGAAGCTACCACACCTACAATTCCCAAGTAAAGCTGCAAACATAGCATGAAAATGCTATGATTGCAGTGAAGGGCCTGCCTTCGGGCACAATTACTATGGATGGATATGAGAGCAAACATGTTGGCATTTGGCTGTAGCGGGAACATGTGTTATCACATTGGTCATCACGACACTAAAATGTTCTCGGATCGAATACACACTAGTGGCACGGTGGTATAGAACAGCTTTTTTACACGATTTATATTATATTGCCCTGTATCTATCTATCTATCTATCTATGTGACGGAATCCTTCAACGCGATTTTCACCCACTTAAAATCATTGGATCGACTTGAAACTTTATACTTGTAAAGGACTCGTGACAATACAATAATTTCATATTTCGTTTCTAAAATCCTGGCCAGAATCATCGGAAAATCAAAAAAAAATGAAAACTGGTATAATAGGTTGCGGACTTGTCGACTTTTTAGTCAATCATTGTAAGAGTTCAGTTGGTAGAGCGGTGAACTGTAGAGGTGTATAATTTCAGTAATTCATAGGTCGCTGGTTTAAATCCGGGTGGGAGGATTTATTTTTTTAGAAGAGCATTACTTTTAGCTCATACTACAATAGTATCGAATTTAAAGATATTTACATGTTTATCTTATTCTGTAAAATATTAAAACTAAAAAAATAAATAATAGTTTTAAAAAACTAAAACAACACACTTTATTAGAAAACCGAATTAAAAAATGAAAAATAATTTTAATTTCCAACACGCTTGGGATAAAATTAAAGTGGTCAACAAAAAAATTATCTCCAACACATATAGAATAAAACTAGAGTTATCATAAGTAATGCCACGAGTGATTTCCAAGTTATCGATAAATTCACGACTCACGAAGTGAGAAGTGAATTTATCTAGAGAATTTGGAAATCAAGAGTGGCATTTGTTAGGACTGTTTAACGAATAAAATTAAGCTGTTTACTGACAAATCATTACTATAGTTATTTCAAAATATTTATATATTTAATGTAAACGGCGATGTTTGAAAACAAATGAGAAACGATTGGTACGCTTCATTTGCTTCTTTTGTTCGTCACTGCAACAGATCATATTATTTATTGCCAAAGGAACGCAATATTGTAAGAATGCACTCTTGTGGAGAAAAAATGAAACACATCAAACTGTATATTAATTCATTTCTGATGTCCTATGATGTAAATGTGACAATTATATTTTTCTGGGAAAAAAATACATTTAAGAAAGTGCAGACAGTGGTTTTATTTTGTGATATAATCAATTGCTACAAATGTTTTTATATTAACTCCCGCATGCGGTATGTGTTGACATTCATGCACTCTAGGCCTATATACAATCTGGTAGCCGTATTTCTTAGTGAGTCATTCACTGCAAAATAATGCTATGACCTATTCAGAATGTTAAAAAGGAGGTGCTTTATTTATTATGATAAACTTTAGTTGGTAAATTCTAGGCGAAACACGACTGCGATTGGTTGTAAGTAAAAAATCATTGTAATGTGATTGGTCATTGACTCCCAATTGGGGCATGAGTTAAATAGTCAACAAAAAGAAAATCATTTTACCATCAAAAGCGTGGGGTTGTTTTTATGATTTTTACATTTGATATAGAGCACCCCACGCTTTTGATGGTAAAATTATTTTCTTTTTGTTGATAACTCTAATTTTATTCTATATGTGTTGGAGATTATTTTTATTGTTGACCACTTTAATTTTATCCCAAGCGTGTTGGAAATTAAAATTATTTTTCCTTTTTTTAGTTCGGTCGGTTTTCTAATAAAGCGTGTTGTTTTAGCTTTTTAAAACTATTATTTATTTTACTAGTAATATATACTTCAACCTCAAATTGCACTAGTTCACATTTTTTCAATATTTATGCAAATTCGACGACACATTTCGCTTCTCTGCCTGTAAATACAATTAGTAGTAGTAGTAGGACTTTATTAGACAAAAAGTAAGATATTTACAATATTATTTACAAATGTGGGTCACAGGGGCAGTAAGCCGTACGTGCTATTGACAGTCCGTTACAATAAAGTAATAATTGGTACTAGTGTAAAGAAAAATAAACAACAAAAAAAGCAATAACATTACAATTACATAAAGAAACACAATAATATTACAATTAAATAATAACACAATAGCATTATACACTAAAAAAACATTAACATTACAATTGCATAAAGAAAACACAATAATATTATAGTTAAATAATAACATAATAGCATTATACACTAATTAATTTACATATAATTGTTAAGAATTAATGTTATTGCATTTTGATAACATATATTTATTCATGAATTAGTGTTGTTCTTATTTTCCGCGTTTTGTCCAGAAATTTACCGAGGTTTAACCAATTTTCTGGATTTACCAATAACTTGTAGCATGCCAATCTTTCCCGATTTGAATTTAGAAATCTTTCCGGTAATAACTAATGTCTCCAATATTCTAAATCATTACATTTTCCTAATATATGTATCTCATCTTCAAAGTTCCCGCACATTGGACATATTCGTATATCGTGATCGTCGCTAATTTTTAGAAATTTCCATGCCCCTAGCCTAAACCCTTATCTCTCCTTAAATCCTAGGTTGAGTATATACGATTCTTTATATTAACTCGTATGGATATTGTAGTCTTGCTTAGCATTTCAAATAATTATTTTTTTTTATTTCGGTATTTTGGTACATAAACGTAAGTGATGTAACGATTGCATTGCATAAGAGGAAGCGATCGCATTCCAAGTTTCATTAATAAATAACAGACATCTATAAGTCACCGTAAGCATTGCCTTTAATGACAAATATTCTTTGAATTTATACTTCTGCGTAAACATAAACTCACCTGACAAGTATAATAAGTAGTATATATCCGCTAGTTTATAATGTTGCAAAGCTTCAAGTTCACAACTACTGCGTTACTTGGAAAAACCCGGATTAAATTTCCAATCTTGTAAATTCCACGTGCGTCCAAGTGCAGATTTCGTCCGTCCTTCACTCACAATCGGCATACAAATGAATATGTTTTCGTAGAAATTTGACACATAGTATAACGGCGAAGTATATGAAAATTTTGGGAAAAAGTCTCTACTGGATGAAAAAAGTGTGATATGAACATAAGTCCAGAAACGTTTTTTTTTTTTTCTTGTGAGCTCTTTTCCCACACTCTGCTTATACATTGCAAGGTTATTTTTCTGATGTTATCAAATCTCGTGTATCATGGATAGAGTGAGATCTGTGAGAAACGTATAAAAAACAAGCCATATTAGTAAATATAAGACGTGCAGAAGTTTCAAGTTTCTATGTTTCTTATAAGAAATGCTAAAACTATCTCCGTTAATGTCCCCTCAGTCTTTCGCCCATAGAAAGTAATGTTGCCATTAAAGTTCTGGGTACATAATATATATATATATATATATATATATATATATATATATGTAAAAATACATATATAACATAAATGTAATAATAAATGTATATATAACATAAATGTAATAATAAATGTATATATAACATATATGTAATAATATATATTTATGTATGTAATAATATATATATTTCCTTCAAATCATAGTTAATTTTATTCTCCCACCTCATTCTTGATCTGTCACTGGACGTTTTCCTGCAAGAAGTTGGTCGAAATAGTGACGATATTTCACCGTAAAAATACAACTGTGAAGAAACTCGGACATGGGTTCCACTGGGATAAAATTTTCCGGAGGTAAAATAGTCCCCAATATGGTTCTCCGGCCAAATGCTCAAACACAGGGAATATCCATAAGAAGATGGAATGTTAGGACTTTATGTGTACTATTTACATCATAAAATGTTTTATTAAATTTGTATAACTTAATGTTACAAAGGGTAATAATAAGTTAAAAATATTACATATTTTGAGAATAATATTAACCATGACTTGAGTGAAGTAGATTATACACGGAATGATAGGAAAACATTAGTTCAGTATAGGGATGTGTGGAGAACTTATGTCCGCTCGGCGATGAATCTACGGATTCGATAGTGGCAGTGAATTAGTTATAAGTTAACTCAAATTAGGATTCCTAAAAGGATAATTAATGACCGTTTACTGCACAATTTATTATTCGCTGATAACCAGATTATAATTGGACAAGATAAAGAAGACATAGAATATATCATTGGAAAGTTGGTCGATGCATTTGAGGTAGGTGGACTGAAGATAAATTATATTAAAACAGAATATATGGTAATCGGAGGAAATTCAAAAGACCTACAAATAAATAATATGATAATTAAACGTGTTGAAGAATTTAAATATCTTGGATCTATAATAGATAAATGTGGTACTTGTGAAAAATATATTATTAACAGAGTAAATTGTGCAAGGAAGGCGATTAGACCCCTGAGTGGTCTTTTATGGAATAGAAATTTGATCAGAAAACAAAAAAAGAGATTATACAGACAATAATAAAAAGTGTAGTAGTAGTAGTAGGACTTTATTAGACAAAAAGTAAGATATTTACAATATTATTTACAAATATGGGTCGCACGGGCAGTAAGCCGTACGTGCTGTTGACAGTCCGTTACAATAAAATAACGTATACTTACATATGGATCATAAAGCTGGACAATAAATAAAAGGATACAGAAAAGAATTTGGCGACAGGAATGGATGGATTACGGAGAAGCATGAGAATATCCAGGCTACAACATATTCGAAATACATATATCAGACAAGAGATGGATGCACAAGAAACTGTTATCGATAGGATAACAAAGAGAGCTCTACAGTGGTATGGACATGTACAACGGATGTCGGAAGACCATTGGCCTAAACATGTGTTAGATTGGATGGTACCAGGCAAAAAGGAAGAGGGGGAGAAGTAGAAGAACATGGTATGAGGGAATATATGATGCCATGATGAAGAGGGGTATGAAAGAAGGACAATGGGAAGATAGGAATCTCTGGAAAGCAGGAACCAAAGGCAAACTGCTGTGAAGTGGAAAGCCTGTATTTAGTACTAAGTAAATAAGTAAAAGGATAATTATGGAGATCAGAAGTTTCAGTTAGTGTAGATTTAGTACTACGAAATGCAATGCCTTCAGGTTGAAAGAATCAGCTACAACGTCTGGATATTCAGTATACTGACCACATATCATCCCATATTGATTTAACTACGTCCATCTCGTCCATGCGCCGGCTGTGAAGTTATAAAGTGCCGCACATGTGGTGACATATGAAGCTGTAGATTGAGGTAGGCCCCATGTGTTGTCCATACAATTAAGGAATCCAAGAAACTATAGACCAATTAATATACTGAATAATGTGTTGAAAATTACAAGAAAATGAATTCAATAAAAAATCTTGAAATTACTTATTTACGAGATCAGAATAGGGATTTCGAATTGTTAGGCCTTGTGCTAATATTATTTTTATAATCGTAAAGTTAATAAAAAGGGTTCTCGAATATTAATAAATCTGTATTTTTATGTTTTATTGATCTCAAGAAGGCTTGCGATAGGCTGCAATTGATAGATGTTTTAGAAATTTAGAATAAGAAATATACCTAATAGGTTTGTTTTATTTACTAAAGTTTTTTATTGTTAATTTTTTATAGAGTAAAAGTGAACGGAAATCTTTCGGAAAAGTTACCAATTAAAAACGTGTCCGACAGGGAAGCTAAGCACGCTATTGTTTTATATAACAATGAATGAGATAATAAAAGATTTTTTGCGCGATAGTGCGTTTTGTCGTACTTACCAGCAATGGTGACCATTATTGAAAGTTCAAGTTCCTACATTTCGGGGTTGCCAACCTAAATAACTATATTGTAATATTACATTTACATGCACGTGCGGGAAGTAAATCCACTGCCCTCTATGTATACTACGTATAATGTATATACAGAAAATATCCAAAAGGTAGTGTTCATATACATTCTACGAAACAAATCACTGCATTTTAAATGAACTGAACTTTATTTCAAACAATATAAAACAATTAATACATACTTGCGGCCATGTTATCAATAATTGTTCTCAAGGCCTCCTGTTGTCTGAACTAATAAACATTGCCCACACTGTTAATGTTAGTCAATTGTTTATAATGAACAAAGATGCTATTATTTTACCATTATTTATTATTTTTAAAACACCATCGCGCAAAAAATTATGTACAACGCACGTTTGTGAAGTGTTTAGAGAATTTCGGAATATTAATACTATACTATTAATTCTAAAAATTGAGAACAGAGCAATAAATATTTCTGTTATGAAGACGATGCTGACTTAATACCAGATAATGAGAATGAATTCCCTAGAAATACAAATTGGAACTTGATGAAAGGATGATTGAGCAGGTCATTGTTTTTAAGTAAATAGGAACTGAGATAACTAGTTGTTCTTCTTCTTCCTTTCCAGGATTAGGTCAATGCGACCTGTTCCGGTCTCAAGTCCATCGTTTCCTTGGCCGTCCCAAAGATATTTTTCCATGTGGTTTGTAGGTATTGATCTTTTTTTGGGTAATCTTGTATTGTCCATTCTGTCTAAATGTTGTATCCATTGGTATTTCTGCTCTTCTAGTTTATCAACTATTGAAAATATCTCCAGTTATGTCTTATTGATTCATTGTGTAATCTATCCATGCGTGTACATCCTTTTACGGATCTTAAAAATTTCATTTCCGTGGCTTGAATGTGTGAGATATTATTTTTTGTAAGTACTCAAGATTCAGATCCATATAAAAGAACAGGAACAGCCATAATTTTATAAAACCTGAGCTGAGTTTCTCTTCGAGTCTTTCGGAGTGTTCTTCTTATGGTGCCACACATCATTTGATATCGGTTTAATTTATTATGTATATCCCAATCATAGTTATATGTTATATCTGAACCAAGATAGTTAAAATGTGCTATCTGTTCTATTATTTCATTATTGATCACTATTTTTGCTCTGACTGGCACTTTGCCCTGAAAAGCCATAATTTTAGTTTTTGAAGTTGAGACTTTGAGATTATAACAGAGCCCTAATTGATTCAACATGTAAATGGCTCTTTGTAAATCATCGTCTGACTTCTGTATAATTAGTTTGTTTGATTTTATAAAAAATTGAAAGTCAATATTTCCAAGATTATGGAAGACAAAATTTGTCTTCAATGTAAAAAGTAGGGGATTACTACAAAATTAAATTATATGTCCAACTAATAAAGTATCCCGAATAGCAGGTTGCATGAATGGTATAAACCTGAAAAATGAATAGGGAATAGAAAATTATAATTTATACAGCAATATTGACCAAGGCTGATACTACAAGAACGAAACAAATCTTATAAACACATATGATAAATACCTTAAGAAAAATACTACTTAAAACAAGAAGAGATAAAATTACAAACGAGGAAATAAGAAGGTAGGTGGACATTTAAGCAATAAATGAATTGGCGAATAAATGGAATTTGCACGTATGTCGAGTGGAAAAAGAGGATGGCTTGTATATCAAGATATGATCTACCAGTGGAAGGAAGCATTGTAACCGGGAATACCAAAGTAACATACAGTAAATGTAGCAGTCGCAACAGCACGAGAGAGTATTGCAATTTATAGTATTTGCGTTCAAGTCTATAACCTGCTGCAGAAATTAAGAAACTCTTCTGATTTCCAAAAATCATACTGGAGTGTTTTTCTATCAGTTGAATTTTTCAGTATAAGTAGGCCATACGTATGTTCATGAATAATTATTTTAATTCACCTTTTAAATATGATTATTTGATTTTCTTTTTTTCAATTCCTTATCTTCTAATAAATAAAAATGGATTTTTATTTGTTCGTACTTTATGCGCGGTCATACCGTTGATTCGATTGTGATGGGGCTTTTTGCAAAATGTTCAGGAGATTCCCGGGATGAACATAGGCTATAAGAGAGTTGTGAGACTCAACTCCTACACCCTTAAAAATCGCCCTTTGTACTGGAAAACGTGAAAAAAGTAGCTCTTCGGACGCTTAAATGGCTAAACCATAACAAATACACAAAATTAATGTACACAGAACTGAATATCTCAAAAACCTCTATAAAAAAGTCCGCGACAGTATATGTTTATCTCTTACGGATAATTTTTGTCTTTCATTGATGCCACGAAGATCGAGACAAATACGTAGATTCTTGTGCAAGCATAGCAGCACATGGCGAGTATTCTTTTACGGATAACTCACGATAATGAATTTTGTCTTTTAGCTCATTTATGCCAAGAAGGTCGAGATAAGTAGATTTCCGGGCAACACCGGGTAATCAGCAAGGGGAATCTTAAAACAATTATGATATACATTTATAATTTTTTTCACTTTACTTATTCAACTAATCAGAAGAAGTACATTAATGTTTGTCTTTCAGCTCATTTATGCCAAGAAGATCGGGATGAGTAGATTCCCGTGCAACGCTGGGTAAACAGCATGGGGTATCTAAAAATAATTACGATATAAATGTTTCCTCTCGCGTATTTAATTAAACATAAAACACATTCATTTTCGTATTTCAGCTCATTTATGTCAAGAAGATTGGGATAAGTAGATTCCCGGGCAACTCCGGGTAATCAGGGTATCTAAAAATATATAAATTTATAATTATTTTCCTTTTACTTACTCAACTAAACACAATAGCAAGTTAATTTTCATTTATTTAGGCGCAGCAGCGCATGACGGGTATTAGCTAGTAATATAATAAAAACTCATTTTGATATTAGCCTATATAATAGGTGTCTGAATTAAAGTTGGCACCAGTAGTGCTTGTAAAGTTTGTAAGATATACCGTAATGACAGTAGCTTTATTTTTCTTTCATCTGTACCTAATTTCTCTACTTTACGGTTTTATAGAATCTAGGTTATTTTTATTTTCCTGTAACTGATAGATTTTCCAAAGGGTAGATAGTATTTTATTTAACAATGCTCTTTAACAACTCGACCATTAGTGTCGAGGTTCGAATCAAACTTGTAACATATTTTTACATTTCGTAAATTCACGACGCAGCATCCATTGCATGTCAGGATTTTAACGCGCTTAAATATCCACCGTTACCGGCCGAGTTTGAACCAGCACACTTCGAAATCAGAGGAGAGAGTGGTGACAATTAGTATACATCGATACCGACATTTCCAAGAATCTTATTTACTTACTCACTGACACCATCGAACCCGTAGGTTCATGACCGCGCAGACATAAGCTCTCCATACATCCCTATCCTGAGCTAATGCTTTCCAATCTTTCCTTGTATAATCGACGTCCCTCGAATCATAGTTAATGTTATTCTCCCACCTCATTCTTGGTCTACACCAACTGGGCGTTTTCCCTCTGGCTTTCCTACAAGAAGCTTCCATGCACGTCTTTCATTCCCCATACGTGCAACATGTCCTGCCCATCGCAGTCTACGAGAGTTAACTGTTCTTATTATATCTGGCATCCTGTAAAGACCACGTAGTTCATTTTTATGTAGTCTTCTCCATTCACCTGTCTGTTCATCTCTCTTTGGTCCAAAAATGTTCCTAAGAACTTTATTCTCAAAATCTCGTAATCTCCTTTCCTCCCTTAAAGTAAGACTCCATGTTTCGCATTCATGTAATATAACTGACTAGAATAGTAGTTTTATATATTTTCAGTTTACCGTTGTTTGAAAGGAGTTGGGAAGTCAAGAGTCTCTGTATTGCATAATACCACGCATTTCCAGAATTGAGCCTATGTTTAATACTGATTTAATTTTTTAGTATAATTAATAGTGACGATTAATTAAATCCACGAATAAATCCCAGAATTTTAACAAATTGTTTTCAATATGAAGTCAAATATTTAATTAAGTATGTTTTTATTTTATATTTTATTTAGACAACATTTAACTTCTTCAGATATGATTACAAAATTCATTAATTTGTAATCATGTCTGAAAAGGTACAAAGTGCCGAAACAGCTGTTTTTAACGAATTTATATTGTAATAAATATGAAAACCATAGGCCTATAAAACTCTAAATTTTATTTTTATTTAATTAAATAAATATGGATTTTCATCAAATATACGCCAAATCAATTGATTATATAAGATTATAATTTATTATATTATAATACAGAAACGTCCACTCAAAAGACTTCTGGATGGTGTTTCTCTTGAGGCCGAAACAGGTCAACAAATGGCCTAAATTCGTGAATGTACTATGATGATGATGATGATAATACAGAAACTATTAAAATGCATCTCCAAATAAAATAAAACATGATTATAAATAAATATTCGTGTTATTTTGAGAATGTTAGTGTTGAAATCCTGAATTATAAAATGCAAGGTCAAGTTTTCCCTCTAGCCAGACCAGTTGGGGATTCCCCATGAACTTGTACTTTGGAATTTCTCAAATAATTGCTACAAATTATTAAAACGTGAACATATTTTGTTTTTTAGTAATGCACATTGCACATTTGAAATAATATTACAATTTTGTAAATCTCAGTGTACTTCTAAATTTGTCATAAATCGTTTGTTGTATTTCACTCAAAGTGCATAGTGTTAGCCTAGGTCTAAAGGTCTGATTCCTGAATTGGAAGTTTTGATTGTAAACATTGTAATCTCAGGGCTAGAAAGGGTGGTGGTGTACAATATTTAATCTGTACATTACGCACTTTATGCCTGTACTATAATTCGAAATCTCTCCCCAGAATAGGCCAATTTGTTGGAAATACATGTGATATTATACTGGTCAACATGATTTTTATGTCATGAGCACCAATAGTTGCACTTAATGCAGTTTTTTTTATCGTGTTTTCAAATATGAATTCGAAATTTCTCCATCACCCACAGTTTTTTTTAATTTCAGATTCGATTAATGGATTTAAATTATTATTATTTTAATAAACGTTTTTTCGTCCATTGGCGCAGTGAGCGATGAGCACGGGGAACACTTTCATCAGGAGATTTCAGCTATGGAAAAGAGATATCAAGGCAAATGGAATCCTAATATGCTGCCGATTATTGTTGGACCATCAAGAGGGTTGCTCCACAGGCGAAATATAACAGAAAATCGTCATTTCTTACTCTCTAGGTGAGTCCGAATGTTCGAATATTGTGTAGTTACGAATGTAGAAAATATTAAAGCGTTTGAAATTATAAATTCCTGTCTCTCGGAAACAATAATAATAATAATGCTTTATTTATTCTGGCAGAGTTAAGGCCATAAGGCCTTCTCTTCCACTCAAACAGCACAAATACAAATAAATATTTAACAAATATAAATATACACTATACTAATTATAAACAGTTAAATATACATTACATGCAGCAATGTACATTTCATGTACAAACAACATTTTATACGATAATAACAATAATAATACTTACGATAATAATAATAATAATAATAATAATAATAATAATATAAATATGATAAATTATACGAGAAACGCCAATTAATATCTATACCTTACACTGGGTAATAATGAAGTCGAGGTTAGAGCAAATATAAATTTAGATTTCCTTAAAAACATGCCAATGTCCGGCAGCCCCTTACTTTTTGTGGTGGAAACCTTGAGGGATGGAGAAAAACCGATATCATATTTGAATTCAGGAGAAAAATGCTATCAGAATCGTATTTTTCTTTCTGAGACAAAAAAATAAGTTTTTTTTGTTGCTCAGTGTTATTGTTAGCAATTTGTTCGTGAGATGGGAACATTAAACTGACGGCCCTCTTGGTGCTATTCGATAGGATTAGGTCATATGCTGGCAAATATTTCTGATTCTCTCTACTCTTCGTCATCATTCCTCATATTGTACATTTACACTAAACATAAACACACATATAATTACCCTGCACTCCTCTCTGTACACAATAGAAGTAGGTCTTTATGTAATCGCCCAAACAACGTGGTCTATCGAAGTGATACTTATATTGAAAATTAACGTCATATATCCGCCTAGAACGGAACCTATATCACAAATAGTGCAGTGAGTGAAAAGCTATAATTTTGCAAAATATAACGAACTCTGAACTCCTCACTAGCATTTATTGAGATCATGTACAATTCTTCGTATTTACGTAGGCCTAATTTAATTTTTTGCTGTAACAACCATTACTTTAATTGCACTGGTCGACAAAAGTGAACTGTTTTTCTTTCACAAGAATTAAAATATTAGATTTTAGAAGTATTTTTCATCCTGAATTTAAATATCATTTCAGTTTTTTTTTTCCATCAGGCAAGAGTTTTCTGTGTCATTTAAATTTTTTATAATTT
This sequence comes from Diploptera punctata, assembly GCA_030220185.1. Classification (NCBI taxonomy): domain Eukaryota; kingdom Metazoa; phylum Arthropoda; class Insecta; order Blattodea; family Blaberidae; genus Diploptera; species Diploptera punctata. The sequence continues at coordinate 46,275 of JASPKZ010005307.1, read as the reverse complement.
TTAATAAAATCCATCTAACTCTTAACTCACTCTGACTTAAACTATAAAGTGGTAGATAGTGATTTTCGGGCTTATTTTGCATCTGGAACATCTCTCTTCTTGGTCCAACAGTAGTCAGCCAGCATATTAGAACTCCACTTGCCTTGGTACCTCTTTTCCTTTATGGAAATTTGCTGATGAAAACGCTCACCGTGCTCATCAGAGACAGCCCTTAAATACAGTTTGAATAAAATCGCTACATATAATGTAAAAGTTCCTATGACAGGTCAAAGAGAATGCCAAAATCAATTTTAAAAAGTAGCTGTCACAAAAAAAACTGTGCCTGATGGAAAAATTCTGACTACATATCTGAATTCAGTATGAAACAATGCACTAGATTCACTAATCAGATTTCTTGTGAAGAAAACCTTGTCGACCAGTGTTATCTAATTGGCCAGGATCAATATAAAATTAAAATATAATTGACTATATAATTAATGTTTAAATTGTGTTTAATGCGTGTTTTTAAATTTTTAAAATATGATTTTATTAGTTAAATTAATTAAAGATTCTGAATTACTGTGGTTATTGGGCATTTTTTTCTGCCATCTTCATTATCAAATAATCAAAACTGTAGTAAATTAACTATAGTTTTTAATAATAATTATGTATTAAAATCGATCATCTAGGGCATAACTAGATGCATTATTTTTATGTAACTAGTTTGTATTTATTAAAATTGCTTGGGGTTCTGTGAATCCTGAATTTCTGACCATCGCATCTCTCGAACAATTTATTACAATTTATAAATTTTAGTTTACTTTAGAGGTTACCACAAATATATTATAATTTATATTTCTGACATTAAACTGGATACAGTAGCTGATTCAAATTACGATTTCATCATCATCATCAACAACAACAACAAGGGTTAAGCCTAATGGCCTGTTCCGATCTCATTATAGGTCGAATTGGTCCTTCCATCTCTTCAATGGTCTTCCCAACAATCTTCTCCCTTTTGGTTTATAATTATACATTCTTCTTGGTATGCGCTGTTCATTCATTCGTAATACGTATTGAAGGTAAGCATTTTGATAGTATTTTATTCTTTCACAGAGATTAAATATATTAAGTTCTGTTCTTATATCTTCGTTTTTCTTTTTATCGGGCCTTTGGTATCCTGCTATTGCTCTCAACATCTTCATTTCTGCAGCCTCTATTTGTTTACTATCTGCCTTTGTTAATGTCCAGGTTTCACATCCATACATAAGGGATGGAACTGCCAATACTTTGTAAAATTTTTAAATAGTTTATTTTCTAGTTTTATTCAATAATGTACGTTTAATTGTGCCACATAGATAATTGAATCGTTGTATTTTAGTGTCTCATCTAAATTTCTGTCATTATTACGTTTTCCATAAGATAAATTGCGTTACTTGTCTAATTTTAATATATCCTGCTACTGAACTGGAAGTCTTAGGAAACATTTTGGACCAAACAGAGATCAACAAAAGGCCAATGGAGAAGACTACATAACTGTGATCTACATGATCTTTGTGGGAAACCAGATGATGTAAAACGAACAGTTAAGTTTCGTAGACTGCGATGGGCAGGACATGTGATGCAAATGGGGAATGAAAGAGGGACATGGAATCTTCTTGTAGGAAACCAGAGGAAAAATGCCCAATTGTTAGACGAAGAATGAGGTAGGAGAATAACATTAACCATGAACTGAGGAAAGTAGAATGTACGGGAATGATTGGAAAACATTAGCTCAGGATAGGGATGTATGGAGAGCATTGTCCGCGCGGCTATGAACTTGTTCTATAGTGCCAGTAAGCTAGTTAGTTACTGAACTAGAGATTCATAAGGTACAAATACAGAGTTAGTGTTCACCATTTATAAATATTTCACAGTAATTAAAACAGTAAAAAAAAACTAATATTTAAAAATATAGCTGATGATTCATAGTTATGGTATCTAGGTGACGTCGTTGTCTCGGACGCAGTAGACCTAGATTCGACCCCCGGTCGATATAAGGTACCTGTGCGAGATATATTTTCTGAGATTTTTCTTCACATGTAACACATTGCCCATATAGTCTCCGAAAACGAATCTAGCCATCAAAATCTCACTATCTTGTTAGCTATGTCTAGCATTAATGTATGAGATATTTTTGTGCTTTCTTAAATGTTTTTGTTGTTTGGAGACGTGGTTCAGGCATTGAGCTTATTACTTATCCGAGGAGGCTCTCGTGTACACTTTTTTACACGCTTTATATTAGCTTGACCTGTATCCATGTAACGGAATATTTAAACACGATTTTCACCTACTTAAAAACATTGGATCGACTTGAAACTTTGTATACTTGTAAATTACCAATGACAATACAATAATTGCATACATGTTTTTCTAAAATCTTGGCCAGAGTCATAAAAAAAATAAAAACCGGTATAATAGGTTGCGGGCTTATCGACTTTTTAGTCAATCGTTGTAAGAGCTCAGTTGGTAGAGCAGTGGACTGTAGTGGTATATACTTTCAATAATCCATAGGTCGCTGGTTCAAATCCGGGCCGGAGGATTTTTTTAGAAGAGTATTAAGCAATTAAATTTCCATGGGATTCCGGTTTATGGCAATGAATTAAACTAAAAATTAAAAAATAAATAATAGTTTTAAAAAAACTAAAACAACACGCTTTATTAGAAAACCAAACTAAAAAATAAATAGTAGTTTAAAAAACTAAAACAACACGCTTTATTAGAAAACCGAATTAAAAAATGAAAAATAATTTTAATTTCCAACATGCTTGGGATAAAATTAAAGTGGTCAACAAAAAAATAATTTCTGACACATCTAGAATAAAACTATAGTTATCTACAAAAAAAATAATTTTACCGTCAAAAGCGTGGGGTGCTTTTTATGGTTTTTACGTTTTCTTCTTAGAGACTTTACTTTTACCAATATCTGTTTATTATCAAATATATTAATAATTGATATATGACACGCTTTTGATGGTAAAATTATTTTTTGTAGATAACACTAGTTTTATTCTAGATGTGTTGGAGATGATTTTTTTGTTGATCGCTTTAAGTTTATCCCAAGCGTGTTGGAAATTAAAATTATTTTTCATTTTTTAGTTTTGTTTTCTAATAAAGCATGTTATTTTAGTTTTTTAAACTATTATTTATTCTTCACATGTAACACATTGCTTATATAGTCTCCGAAAACGAATCTAGCCATCAAAATCACCCTATCTTGTTAGCTTTTTCTAGCATTAATGTACGAGATATTTTTGTGCTTTCTTAAATGTTTTTGTTGTTTGGAGACGTAGTTCTGGCATTGAACGTATTACTTATCCGAGGAGACTCTCATTACACTTTTTTCTCTCAAAGAACTGATTATGTGATCCAGAGTTTAAAATCTTCCTACAGATCGCGTCACTGAATTCCCCAGGAGACGTGGGACAGGTAAAAATACTTATAATGACAAAATGTTTAATGAAGCGACATTTCTTTACAATAATTTGATAATTTAAAATAATTAGGCGTTTGTTAAGGGGAACCGGTAATGAGGAGAGAGTAAAAAGTAACTCGTAATAAAAAATTGTATATATGACTATAATTACATCACATTATCGTAATTTATGTGCTAAATAAGAGTAAATTTAGCTTTAAAAATTTGTATATTTTAGATGTCTTAGACAAGTGCTGTCCAACTTCCTTCTGTACTAGGGCGCATGTTACTCAGGTCTATGGAAGAGAGGGCGCCAACTGCACTAGTCAACATGATTTTTGTCTCATGTGTACCAATAGTTGTACATAATGCAGTTTTTTATCGTGTTTTCAAATATGTATTTGGAATTTCTCCATCACCCACAGTTTTTTATTTCAATTTCAATTAATGGATTTAAATAATTATTTTAATAAATGTTTTTTCGTCCATTTGTCCATTGTAAAATAAAACCAAATGAGCTAACTCAAATGATTTCAGTTATGGAAAAGAGATATCAAGGCAAATGGAATCCTAATATGCTGGCCGAATATTGTTGGACCATCAAGAGGGATGCTCCACAGGCCAAATATAGCAGAAAATCGTAATTTCTTACTTTCTAGGTGAGTCCGAATGTTCGAATATTGTGTAGTTACGAATGTAGAAAATATTAAAGTGTTTGAAATTATAAATTCCTGTCTCTCGAAAAACCTTACTTGATGGAAAAAACCGATATCATATTTGAATTCAGGAGAAAAAAATACTATCAGAATCACATATTTTTCTTTCTGAGACAAAAAAAGTTTATTTTTTGTTGCTCAGTGGTATCAATTCCGCTACCACCTTTCTATTATCACTAATTCTACCACAGCCATACTAGCCTACTACTGTGATAACTACAGCTACTACTACTACTAATCTATATATTAATACGTGAAGAGACATCTTTGTACCCCTTTTTTAAGCATATTGCGCGCATGGAGGTCTGTGATGTTTGGCATAATTAAAGTTCATATAGGCCTAGAGAAGGAGTGCAAAAAAATAAAATGTATGTATAATATGTGTTACAAATAAATTAAATTAAACAAAATAAAATAAATTGTCTCTAAAGAGTTTGTGTATTATTCATTTGTTTACGTTCATACTGAAAGTGCATGTTGAAAAAAGAAAATCATGCAGCAGGAAATTGAATTGACTTACTCTCGCGTATTTATTATTAGAAGTTTATTATTAGTGATTTTAAAAAAAAATGAGTACATTTTATTATTTAAATTAAACCCTAAATAATCTTTGTTTCAGTAATTCCATTACATTTTTTATATGTACATATTCGCACCTACTTCCATTATGCCTCAACATAGAATAATGGAGTGAGAGAAAAAGAAGGGATGTATATATGTATATATATATATATATATATATATATAAAAAATTTCCATACACATAATAATAGGCCAAATGCAAATGTTAATAGTATAAATAGTATATTAATGTCAAATGAGGCGATATTGTTTTTTTTTAATATGACTTAGCCAAGCTATAACACATATTTCCTATCGTTCGTATTTTTAAAATAAATCGAAAATTAATGCACAATGACGTATTTGTGACAAATTAAAAAAATTAATGAATTGTGGTCGAATTTCGACCGCTGGGCGAACACTAGTAATAATAATAATAATAATAATAATAATGTGATGAAAAATATATAGCTGGAACAGGATGTCCTTAACGCGTCATCCAAATGCGAGTCGGTCAAGCAGGATCGGTATTTATTTTTGATGATGCTCGTAGATGAAAATGCGACTTCGCAAAGGTATGTCGAACGGAAACAAGAATAAATTTGCAGGGTAACACTAACGATAATGGGATATTTATTCCTGTCCACTAGAGTCCAGAAATTGCCACAAGTTGCATTCGAGAATTTTAAGGACATGTCTTTTGAAGATTTAAAATTTCCATTTCTAATTCTGGAAGATTATACTTTATGAATATTTCACAAACGCTCCCACTAAGCTCACTAATGTCAACAGAAGTTGGTTTCCATAGAAATTAATTCAGAATTATTCAATTAACTTATAAGTTTGTCACAAACTGTTTTAAACAAAAAAGGGCTAGATGCCCGGCGGGCACAAAAAAATATTTCGGGCGCCGCGTTGGACTATTCGGTCTTAAGAGTATTCGGTCTGAATTAATTTATAAATAATACTGATCTGCACTTTTGATGTTTATTTTTGCTTTTTGAGAAAGGAAAATAACTGATTCTAGTAAATTGAAATCTCCTGAATCTGAATCTCTAATAGGATATTTTTGTAACAATTCTTTTTGTAATCTGTAATTTGCTAACGTAAATTTAAAAAAAAAGGTTGGCAAAATTCACTATAAAAAGTAATTAATGGAATAATCTCAGAATATGAGTAGGGCCTATATCAAGACAAGTACAAAACTGCGTGTAATTTAAAATAATAAATTGTGTAGTTATTTATTACATATTAGTAATTCAAGATGTTTTATCAACGCGAGACTGTACCTCGTGTCTTAATTTCCACGAGTAATTTCTAGAATATTTCGTTCCAACCCATAGGCATATTTTATTTCTAATATGAATTTAAATTCTAATCCTAAATATATTATGCATTGCAGAGACTCTTGATGTCCCAACTCCTTTCAAAAAACGTTAAACTGAAAATATATAAAACTATTATTCTACCAGTTATATATTATATGGGTGCGAAACATGGACTCTTACTTTAAGGGAGGAAAGGAGATTACAAGTATTTGAGAATAAAGTACTTAGGAAAATTTTTGGACCAAAGAGAGGTGAACAGACAGGTGAATGGAGAAGACTACATAACAATGAACTACATGGTCTTTATAGGAAGCCAGATATAATAAGAACAGTTAAGTCTCGTAGACTGCGATGGGCAGGACATTTTGCACGTATGGGGAATGAAAGACTTGCATGGAAGCTTCTTGTAGGAAAGCCAGAGGGAAAACGCCCAGTTGGTAGACCAAGAATGAGGTGAGAGAATAACATTAACTATGATTTGAGGGAAGTAGATTATACAGGGAATGTGGAAAGTATTAGCTCAGGATAGGGATGTATGGAGAGCGTATGTCCGCGCGGCCATGAACCTACGGGTTCGATAGTAAGTAAGTAAATATAGGGCTATAAGATTTGCATAAGTGATAAATGTAGAAATATCGTATATGTATACAGACTGTTAATGTATTCTTATTATTTTTTTCGTGAATCAATCACGTATCGTTTATATATTTTTTATCATTATTAGACCTAGTAGAATTTTGTTCAAAAGGTGAAGTTATCCATCTTTCTTATTAAAAAGAGTTGTTTTGGAACTTAATGTATCTGTTGTTAACTATAACTCTGTATGAATTGTATTGAACAAATAGTAACTAGGTGTTAGTTAAATTTATAACAAGTAAATTATTTATAAAATATTCATTTTTGAACATTATTTAGGTTAAAATTATTTGAATTATAAAGATTTTTGTACCTTATATAACACAGTCGTCCTCAACTATATTTTCTGCTATAATCTTTGTTATATTATTAAAATTCAAAGATTTTCGATGTCATGCTTCATCTTCAGGAAACAGTACCAAAACAATTATAGAAGCTATAAAAACATTATACAAAGGATCTATTTCGAAAAAAAATGGAAATCATGTAACAGAGGAATTTACTGTTACAAAAGGTTTAAGGCAAGGTTTCAGTTTATCTCCAAATCTATTCAAAATTTATCTCGAAAGAGTACTAAGAGAGTGGAGGAAAAAATGTTAAAAAATGGGCATACCAATCCAAAATACACATGTATATTCACTAAATTTTGCAGATGACCAGGTATTAATAGTACAAGACCACGATGACATAGAATATATGGCTAAAAAACTAAAAGAAGAATATGAAAAATGGGGACTTTATATAAACATTAAGAAAACTAAGTATCTGTGTATAGGAGAAGAAATGGAAAATATAAATTTCAACAATGGAGAAGAACTAAAACTTAGTATTGAATGCACTTATTTAGGAACAAAATTAGACCATTCAGGCGATAACACAGTGGAAATTAAAAATAGAATCGCACAAACAAAACAAGCAATAAATGCTTTAAACTCTGTTTGGTGGAGCAAAAATATTACTAAAAATAGAAAATTACAAATATATCAAACCATAATTCAGAGCATTTTAACATATGGTGCTGAAGTCTGGCAAATTTCTACCAGGGAAATGAAAAGAATTTTAAGTACAGAAATGGATGTTTTAAGAAGATCAGCTGAAAAATCTAGAATGGATAGAATACGAAATAAAGAAATAAGGGAAATTATGGATGTACAAGAGGAGCCGGACATCATAGACATTATAGAAAAAAAAAAAGATTACAGTGGTATGGCCATGTCAAAAGAATGCAAGAGCAAAGATTGCCTATAATTGTTATGGAATGGATCCCAATAGAAAGAAGAAAGAGAGGAAGAAAACTTAGATAGAAGGGGTACAAGCAACTATGAATATCAGAGGATTGGAGGAAGATCAATGGATGGACAGAGAGGAATGGTGTTTGGTTTCCGGAAGACGGCGGCAGCTGCCATGATACCGGATGATGATGATAATTTCAGTATCAAGAAGGTTCCTGAAGATGAAGGATGACTTCGAAAAGCTTTGAATTTTAATAATATAACAAAGATTATAACAGAAATTATTATAGTTGAGGACAACTATGTTATATAAGGTACAAAAATCTTTATAATTGAAGTAAATTATTCTGGTTCATTTAAATTGTAATTTCCTAATATACTAAATTAGATTATACGACAAAAATCTCGTTAGGATAGTTAAAATAGTATAATGATAGTTTATTATTATTAAATAAATTAAGTTAAAAATTGTATGGATAAAATAGTTCCTTTCCAAAATGTCTGGAAATAATATACACCTAATTCACGCATATCCAAATTTAATTAAAATGTAAAATCAGGCTTGGAGTTTGTATTAATATAAATTCTGTATTGTGGTCTCGAGGTAGCGTGCTGCCTTGCAAGCAGCGGACCCGTGTTCTATTCTCGGTCGGGACAGGCTCGTGGGTGAGGTTTTTTTCGTCACCTATAAGACAAATGTCAGGAAGCTTAGGGCCCAATGGTCCTCGTAAATCAACCGGCCATCATCATCCTTATCATTATCATCATCCGTCACCTGTGTGGAAATCAACGGGAAGCTACCACGCCTATAATTCCCTAGTAAAGCTGCAAAGCATAGCATGAAAATTGCAGTGAAAGACCTAAGCTCGGACAGAATTACTATGGATGGATGGATAAATATTTAGTTTCCTTAAAATTATTATTTGAATTGGCGAATTATGAATTCTGACTAGTTTAACACTCTTGTTACTTTATTAAACCTAGGTAATTCAGGTCCATTACATTTATATTCCTAGTATCACAGGACTGGAAGTAAATATCAATAAAACTAAATATATGGTCACATGTAGAAATTCATTATATAATGGAAATGGACACCTAATGACAAATCAGGGAAATTTTGAGGAAGTGGCTGAATTCAAATACCTAGGAACAATAATCACAAATAAGATTGAGATGCACGAAGAAATTAAACATAGGCTCAATTCTGGAAATTCGTGCTATTATGCATTGCAGAGACTCTTGATGTCCCAACTCCTTTCAAAAAACGTTAAACTGAAAATATATAAAACTATTATTCTACCAGTTATATTATATGTGTGCGAAATATGGACTCTTACTTTAAGGGAGGAAAGGAGATTACAAGTATTTGAGAATAAAGTACTTAGGGAATCTTTTGGACCAAAGAGAGACGAACAGACAGGTGAATGGAGAAGACTACATAACAATGCACTACATGGTCTTTATAGGAAGCCAGATATAATAAGAACAGTTAAGTCTCGTAGACTGTGATGGGCAGGACATGTTGCACGTATGGGGAATGAAAGACTTGCATAGAAGCTTCTTGTAGGAAAGCCAGAGGGAAAACGCCCAGTTGGTAGACCAAGAATGAGGTGGGAGAATAACATTAACTATGATTTGAGGGAAGTAGATTATACAGGGAATGATTGGAAAGCATTAGCTCAGGATAGGGATGTATGGAGAGCTTACGTCCGCGCGGCCATGAACCTACGGGTTCGATAGTGCCAGTGAGTAAGTATCACAGATATGGTAAGTACATTTGTAGATAACCCTTACACACACATGGACGTGATTATTTAAAATAATTTTTACATTAACTTGTTTGATCTTAAATATTATACTAAGTTCCAGTAACGTGGATCCTTCTATTTGAGCACATCTGTTAATACCTTTTTTAATTGGTGCTGCCCTGGAGCAGAAAATATTTTAATTTCTTTCCCTGATCAACTTTGACGTGTTCAAGGCCAATTTCTTTTATGCTTTATGCCAATAAGGATTTATTTGTCATATTTATGAAAACGACAATTTAAATTTTTTTCAAGCTAAGAATTAATTCTTAATTCCTGTTATTGAATATTACAAATGTTGAAAAACCTCCTAAATATATTATATTATGTAGATGTTGTTTTAATATACTGACGGCTTTGGTTTGATATTATATGACATGACTGCCGTATAAAATAATTAAAGATAACAAAGGAATCCAGGCGGTTAAAATTGACCTGGGTCCACTTTACACAAATACGTATATTTTATCTATATGTAAAAGCCATACACTTAATTAATTTTAGTTAATATCCTTGTAATTTTACCTAAACCCAAAGACCGTCGCTATCAGCAGATAAATGACGTGTGAATGTTATAATCAACGATAATTTTTCAAAACATTAAATAGATATCAACGCTTTTTAATTACGAACAGCCATAAATACTTTCAGATTAATTTGTGCCTGCCTGTACAAACTAAGAGAGTAAATAAACTTAAAATAGTCTAAAGGCTAGCATGGACCCTGGGTCCTACTTTACCGCAATATGGAGGTTAGAGTAGACCTTTCTTTCAATGTAAAAAAAGTTTATAAATTACGAAGATGTTTCCATATTTGAATAATATAACAATGGTTATTTCATAGTTATAACACGAATAATAATCATAAGTAATGCCACGAGTGATTTCCAAATTATCCATAAATTCACGACTCACGAAGTGAGGAGTGAATTTATCTAGAGAATTTTGAAATCAAGAGTGGTATTTGTTAGGACTATTTAACGAATAAAATTAAGCTGTTTACTCACAAAAAATTATTTAACTATAGTTATTTTAAAAAATTTATATATTTAATGTAAACGGCGATGTTTGAAAACAAATGAGAAGCGATAGGTACGCTTCTACTGCTTCTTTTGTTTATCACTGCAACCAAATCATACTATTTATTGCCAAAGGAACAAAAGGAGGAGCTTTCTTTAATATGGTAATTATAACACTGATAAATATTTCGTGAAACACGACTCTGATTGGTTGTAAAACAGAAATCATTGAAACGTGATTGGCCATTGAGTCCCATTTGGGGCATGAGTTAAATGGTCACTATAATTAAACAAAATTCAAATCTCCTAATTAAAAGAAGAAAAATAAATTAAAAATAGGACTCCACATTACCCTAAGTTCCTCTACTACAAATACTGTTATAATGAGTTATATTTATAATAAATCAATTATGAGCGTTCGAGAAGTCTTTCAATGTAAATTACAATAAATTATGAATATTACAATCGTTCTATACTTTTATAAGTCAATGTTCAAATATATAATGCCAATGTTCTGTATTAACTGTAATAGAAATCGTTTAACTATTAGAAACGTAATAGAAGACTACATAACAGTGAACTACATGATCTTTATAGGAAGCCAGATATAATAAGAACAGTTAAGTCTCGTAGACTGCGATGGGCAGGACATGTTGCACTTATGGGGAATGAAAGACGTGCATGTAAGCTTCTTGTAGGAAAACCAGAGGGAAAACGTCCAGTTGTAGATCAAGAATGAGGTGGGGGAACAACACTAACTATGATTTGAGGAAAGTGCATTATACAGGGAATGATTGGAAAACAATAGCTCAGGATAGGGATGTATGGAGAGCTTATGTCCGCTCGGCCATGAACCTGCGTGCCAGTGAGTTAGTTAGGTAGTTATAATGCACTATAAACATCTAATTTCTTTAGGCTTTTTCGTTATAGAATTGCTTATTAGTGTTGATTGTTTAAAAATTAACAATACATTGGATATGTAGGGCATAATGATAGACATTGCTTATTGTAAATGCATTATTAGAACTAAAACCTTAGGCTATTGTTAATTGCATAAGTAAATCTTTGCAGAATTGTGGTTTACATCATTTATACAAGTTTTGTGTAATAATTGTGTGCATGTAAATATAAAACTAAGAACTAAAGTTTAAATTAATTTGCTTTTAAATTAATTAGCAATTAAATATATAAAGTTATCGGTAGTTACTCTAAACTACGTATGTTTATAAGAATTAAAATAATAAATTTGATAAGAGGACACTGAGAAATAAAACTTTGAGGAGCCCACAATTAAGATTTTATAAGAAATTATGGCAGTGCCTGTCTTAACATATGCAAGTGAAAATTTGACTGTTAACCGTTCTGACAGAAGAAAAATAGAAACTGCAGAAACGAAGTTCTTACGTTCAGTAGCAGGTGTGACAATTTTGAACAGAAAAAGATATGAAGATATTAGGAAAGACTTAAATATTTTTAATTTAACAAATAGAATTGACAATAAGAGAAACAACTGGTATGAACATGTTAAAAGAATGCCTACAAATAGAATCACCCAACTGTTATTAGAGTACAAACCAATAGGACATAGAAGTGTTGGACGCCCATTTACTAGATGAGAAGATTCATTAAATCCCACTTGATGTGAAAACATGTCAGAAGGCCCAATTTCATGAAGTAGAAGAAGCAATTTGATAAGCCTGTAATTAGGTCTCCATATCCAATTATTTAGATTATATTTTTCCAAATTGATATCTGCCATGATACTGCGAATTGCGCGCAAAAATTTTCAACACGAACCAACGATTACATTTCAACAAATTCCAATCCTTATCTATAAGTTTAAAAAAAAGGAAATTCTTGTAATATTGTACTTACCAATAACGCAAAAGCAGTAACAGCCATATTTTCCCTCTTCCATTATATGCGTACAAATATAGAGCTTTATATAACAATTTTCCCTTTACGTCCAACTTGTGTTCTTATGTATTTGTGTCAACAGGTGGCTCTCGTGTATTCTCACCACGTTGTGATTTTTTTAATTCTGATTCCTCAACCTCCACAATAACAACTACCAACCACGGTTCGTCTAGTTGCAGTACATAGCACGCCCATCATGTCTATTTTAAGAGTTCGCACATAGGTAAGGACAGTCATTCTCTTATCCTCAAATTCAAAACGTGCAGTTATTGGTGACTTTTTTACTGGTGACTGGTACAATTTAAAATATAATAAATACAGTTTCTTAATCTAAAATTTAATTCAGGAATAGGCAGTGGTCCAATAGGTTAGTTTTGGGATGTAATCTGTATTTCAGCAACAATTCTGTAAGGGTGCCCATGAGTGAATTTTTAAACTCCTAAAACTAATAATGGTATTTCTTTCAAATTTTTATCACAAATGTATACCAGTATGAATAACGTATATGCTAAATTTCAAGTGATTTATTCTATTAGTTCTCAAGATTTGATTTTTTTCTGTTTTTTTTTTTACTTCAATTAATTATAAAAGTTCCTTGCAGTGATCTTGTCTTTATTTTGTTCCAATATTTGCTCTGGATGTTCGTTGTACACACTGTTTCCAAAATTGCATTGGATTTTTCTGTGCTATTAATGCTTTTGAGTAAAAATATTTTTTAAATTGATTTTTCATGTTGACGGAAATTGAGATGTCTATGACAATATAAAAAAATCATAACTCATGAGCATTTTGAGTACGATTATAATCCAATGCAAGTTTGATTCTCTGTACTCTTACAGATAAGTGTAGAAAATTTCAATTTAATAGGGCAAAAACTGTAGTGCAAGGAACTTTAATTTTTAAAATATAAAACGCATTTGTTAAATACGAATGTATTTATTATTATTTTTTACTAATATCATTAAAAAAGTAATTAGCAAATATTTAATCCTTAAATTGGCAAAACTTATTTTTCGTATCAGTTATTTAAATTTGGCGGACCGCAGTGAAAACGAAATGGTGCGTAACTGTTATTATTAGGTAAATTGTAAAATTCTAAAAAAGTATGTAATCTCTTCTCGTTAGTTTTCATCTGTTGTTATTAAAATTATTAAATGAATGAAACCAATTGATGTATTTTATAGGACACATTTTTAATTTAAGGGTTAAATAGTTGATATCAAAAAGTGCAAATTTTATATTATCATTTTTTTTAGTGTGTGATGCCTTATTAAGTACTCGAGGCCTAGAGACTAGTGTGAATAAACTTTTTCGAAAGTGTTTTTTTTTATTATTATATACAACTTTCCTCATTAGATGATTGCCTCAAGGATAAAGTGATGCAGATAATTTTTTAAATTGATGAAATACATTTTGTAAATACATTTAAAAAATTTGAAATTGTAATTGAAGTATACATACTATAAAGTAGAAATTTTGTACATATGGTTTCTTAAAATTGAAATTGATCCTCTAATGGCAGCGATGGCAATTTTAGAATGATACACCCTCTCCAAATCTAAGGAATTCCAAAATGTAGCTAAGAATCCTGGTATAGTACCTCTTGCCCCGATCATCAGATAAGTTATTTTAATTATTTATTATAAAATAATTTAATGTGACTATTTAAGTCATGCCCCAAATGGGAGTCAATGACCAATCACATTTCAATGATTTTTTATTTACAACCAAACAGTCATTTTTCACCTCGATTTTATTATTTTAATTTTGTCACTGTAAAATCAAGCTCCTTCTTTTTAACATTCTGAATAGGTCATAGCATTATTTTTGCAGTGACCGCATGTGGCTACCAGATTGTATATATAGTGCACGAATTTTAACACAAAGTGTTTGCGGAAGATAATATAAAACATTTGTAGCAATTGATTATACCACAAAAAAAACGCTGTTTGCACTTTCTTAAACGTATTTTTTCCCCAGGTAATAACGTTCCAGAAAAATGTAATTACCATATTTACACCATAGGAGAAATTAATTAATATACAGTTCGATGTGTTTCACTTTTTTCTCCACTAGGGTGCATTCTTACAACATTGCGATCATTTGGCAATAAATAATATGATCTGGTTGCAGTGATAAACAAGTGAAATATAACGTGTCTCATTTATTTTTAAACATCGCCGTTTACATTAAATATATAAATATTTTAAAATAACTATATTTAAATGATTGTTTGTGAGTAAAAAGCTTAATTTTATTCGTTAAATAGTCCTAACAAATACCACTCTTGATTTCCAATTTCTCTAGATAAATTGGAAGTCACTCGTGGAATTACTCATGAAAACAATTATTGTTTGCTTACAAATCTCTTGTCTCTTTATTAAGGTTTAGCACGTATTGTAACAAATTTTATAGAGGAAGAACAAACAGAAGTTTTAATATTAGATTTACAGAACATTTTCGAGACTTTATTCATGCTGAAGGAAAATCAAGCTAAGCAAAACACGTTATCCATGAAGGACATCGTATGTTAGATATTGATAGCATTCTGACAATAATGCACAGAGAAAATAATCCAACTAAGATAAACGTACTCCAGGGGATAGAAATTTTGAAGGCAGTTAACAACGACCATCTGATAAATGAAAACGCACCCAGTACATGTAACCCCCTCTACCAAATATCTTCAGTGGAACACCAGTATTAAATCCTGCTGATGATGGATCTAGTTCCGAAAGCTCTACAGATAAACAATCTTAAGTTCAGGAGACTGACCTTTTAGGTAAATATTTCATAGGCCTAATTTTATATTTTAATTTTGAATAATACCTCAACGGAACTTTATCATGAATTTTATTAATGTTGACTTTAGTATGATATTTTCAGGTTATGTATTATGTTGATATATACGTATGTCATCTCCATGATTTAAAAAAATGCATTCTCTTATTCTGCTGTTCAAAATTATACATACTTCTACACCAAGATACTTCATATCTCCTCGATTCCATCTCCTATCCTTCAATCACAATTTGAATACACGATCCTACTTAATATCCGACAACATACACCTCCATTATTATATTTCCTATACCATATCTATTGTTAGTCTCTGGAACTCTTTATCATAATAGATCAGGGATTGCTGGACATTAGCTTCCTTTAAAATAAATTTAAATATATTTTTAATTTGCTTTCAGTGGATTGATTGATTTAATATATATCTATTAATATTTAAGTGGTTAATTTTAGTGTTAGTTTAATTTGTATAAATATTTACTTATAATTATTTATTCTATGTTATTATCTTATGTAATTTTTTATCTATCTATCTTCGGGTTTTTACAGCTGCTGCCGTCTTCCCGTTCCAAACCTCCAAAGCCTACGATCTTGGGCATCTTCAATGGTTAGCCCTTTTGTTTGCATTAATGTCTTCATGTTTTCCTTTCATGTTAACTTCGCTCTCCCTCTCTTCCTCCTTCTGGTCGGATGTCATTGATTTACTTGCTTTGGCCATCGCTCATCTTCCATTCTTAAAACATGTCTTAATCACTTTAATTCCTTCTCCTCAGTTCTTTCAATTATGCTTTCTTCTGCTTTCATTTTGTTTATAATTTCCTTATTTGTGATATGTTCTAATTTTGACTTTTTGGTACTTCTGCATAAATAATCCATTTCTAGAGTTATTAGTCTATTCTTGTAGTACTTATTGATTGTCCATACCTCACTTCCATACATTGCAACTGATTCCACCTATGTTTTACTAATATATATTTTTTGTGTCTTCCCAAATATGCTTATCCCACCATATGAAATTTAATGATGATATTATTTTGCTACTCAATTCAATCCTATGTTTTATATTCTCTTTGCCTATACCTTCAATGTTATCCATAATTATTCCCAAATATTTACTTTGTTTCACTTGCTTTATTTGGATTCCTTCCTCCAATATTAAATTTTCTCTTCATTGCTCTTTATTGCCAGATATTCTGTTTTTTTGTAAATTTACTGTGAGATCCCATGATTCATATGTGTTTTTCAACCTTTTTATCATGAATTCCATATCAAATTTGTCTTGAGCTAAAACCAGTTGATCATCAGCAAATTGTAATGTCAGCAAAAATCTGTTGCCAATTGGGAAACCCATACCTTTGCAGCTTTGTTTCCATTTCATTAATATAAATTCTACATAAATATTAAATAAAATTGGTGATAGACTGCACCCTTGTTTCATTTCCTTTGTGATTATTATAGGATTAGATATTGTATTTCCAATTTTAACATAAGCGGAGTTATCTTCATAAATTTAATAATTTATGTAATTTTTTTCTGTATATATATTTTTTTACTGGTTGAAAGGAAGAGAAAGTCTTATGGCCTTAACTCTGCCAGTTTATATAAATTATTATTATAATATTAAAATTCCAAAAGATATTAGGTATATGCACTCTATAATAAGGTTTAAATTAGTTATTTACTGATTTAAATATTTCACATGACAATCAGCGTACTTTAAATTAGTTTAATAGGACTATATTTGTTTAGTGTTAAGTAATATTATATTGTAATCCCTGTATAATGTACGCGCTATCTTTTTGTATGTACTATTGGGAATTTGTTTTGAAAATTGTTAGTTTAGCTTCTTTAAGAACCTAATAAAGATTGCACTAAAGTTTAAACTATGGCGCCAGAACAGTGAGTATCACAATAATTGCGCGGTCCTTCAAATATCTTCACTAGTGTAAGGCATTTGACAGAAGCTTTATTTTATTTCTAATGTTCTATCGTCTTAAGTTGTGTATTTAAGAAAAAGTTTTAAGTGCACATAATTGGTCTGGTGTTTGGAATCTTGCAGAGGTGTAAATTAACTGTAACAGTTTTAGCCTACAATTTCAATATAAGCCTCTATTTTAAATCTGGATTCAGATCACAACCGTAAAAGATAACATTTTTTCTCCGAATTTATTACAGTACCTTTTGTGTTACGTTAATTTTTGAAAAATAAAGAAATCTAGCTTATTCAATGTAACTTTAAATCGTCCATATATAATTGTAGGCTGTTGTCGTTTTACATTAGATAATCATAACTTCTTTGAATTAATTACTAATCCATTTTTTTTTACATTTCAGTTTCTTGTTATAAAATATTAGTACATAATATTAAACTGCTGTATATATAAAATAAAAATATTTACATGTGATATTTTCAATGATCAATAAAATCGAATAAAATTAAATTATTTTAATCATAATCAGAATGAAATATCATAATATTCGTATTATTAAAAATTTAAATAACCTACGAATCATGAAGTTAATCAGATGTAAAAAGACTGCATGTAGAATGTTTAAACATGAAAATATGCATATATATTGTGAGAGAAACTCTTGAGTAACTATTTTCAGTTCAATTTTTTTAACTAACTCACTGGCACTATCGGACCCGTAGGTTCATGGCCACGCGGATATAAGGTATCCATGCATCCCTATCCTGAGCAAATGTTTTCCAATTATCCCGGCAAAATCTACTTCCCTCAAATCCTGGATGTTATTCTCCCACCTCATTCTTGGTCTACCAACTGGTCGTTTTCCCTCTGGTTTTCCTACAAGAAGCTTCCATGGCCCTCTTTTATTCCCCATTCGTGCCACATGTTCTACCCATCGCAGTCTACGAGGCTTAACTCCTCTTATTATATCTGGTTTCCTATAGGCCTAAAGATCACGTAGCTCACTGCTATGTAGCCTTCTTCATTCGCCTGCTTGTTGGTCTCTCTCTGTTCCAAATTTGTTTCCTTGGAACTTTATTCTCATATACTTGTAATCTTTACATCTCCCTTAAAATAAGAGCCCATGTTTCGCATCCGTATAACATAAGTGGGAGAAATAGCTTAATAAAATGAATGTTTTATTTAATTTATTGCATTAACATATCAGTGATTACTAACCTAACAGTGGTTGACCATACATATGGTGTAACTTATTTGTTTTCCTCAGAACTTTATTCTCATTATACTTGTAATCTTTACATCTCCCTTAAAATAAGAGCCCATGTTTCGCATCCGTATAACATAAGTGGGAGAAATAGCTTAAGAAAATTAATGTTTTATTTAATTTATTGCACTAACATATCAGTGATTACTAACCTAACAGTGGTTGACCATAAATATGGTGTAACTCTTTTGTTTTCCTCAGAACTTTATTCTCATTATACTTGTAATCTTTACATCTCCCTTAAAATAAGAGCCCATGTTTCGCATCCGTATAACATAAGTGGGAGAAATAGCTTAATAAAATTGTTTTATTTAATTTATTGCACTAACATATCAGTGATTACTAATCTAACAGTGGTTGGCCATAAATATGGTGTAACTTATTTGTTTTCCTCAGAACTTTATTCTCATTATACTTGTAATCTTTTCTCCTCCCTTAAAATAAGAGCCCATGTTTCGCATCCGTATAACATAACTGGGAGAAATAGCTTAATAAAATGGATATTTTATTTAATTTATTGCACTAACATATCAGTGATTACTAACCTAACAGCGATTGACCATAAATGTGGTGTAACTCTTTTTTTTTGTGTTTTTAGTTATGCATAAAACAATGTTAATTTTAAGTCCACTAAGGAGAGCGCCTAAATCTCTGTTAAGGGAAACATGGGCATACAAGAAGAAGCAATGACAAGAATTATTTCCATAAATAGGGCTAACATTTTTATTGGCTTTAACTTGACGGGTTATTGACTCTTCCGAAAATAAGGTATGAACTTTAACATCAGGCTCTTTAGCATTTACATTATTCGACCTAATAGACCTATGGCAAGTAATAATAATAATAATAATAATAATAATAATAATAATAATGATTTATTTTAGCTGGCAGAGTTAAGGCCATAAGGCCTTCTCTTCCACTCAACCAGCGAATAGTAAAATTATACAAAAATTACGTACATATTACAATTTTAAGATATTAAAATACAGACTAAACAAAATACAATGATGATGGATCTAATACTAGCTAATGCTAACAAAAACATAGAATATAATAAAATTAAAATGATATAAAATAAAGTAAGTAGCTTCCTACATGATTATTAATAGAATGCTCTATATAGTTGTTATGTAGTTAATGTTTTCATTGTGTCGAACTTAAGATATCAGTTAATTTGGATTTAAATAATGATAGCGATTGACAGTCCCTGACATGACTGGGAAGTGAGTTCCATGCTCTAGCCATAGATATTGTGTAAGATTCAGAGTACAGACAGGTCCTGTGTTGTGGTATCAAAAGTAAAGAAGAGTTTTGTGATCTTGTTCCTAAATTGTGATGAGCCGATAAATGTTGAAAACGTGTTGTTAAATAAGTTGGTAAATATGTGTGCAGAATTTGGAATAGTAAGGTATGTGAATGTAAAGTTCTTCTGTCATTTAGGCGTAGCCATGATAAGGCCTGAAATGAAGGAGACACGTGGTCATAACGACGGAGATTGAATATAAATCGAATGCACGCATTATGAGCACGCTGTAGTCTGTCAGATAGATCAGTTGTAAGATTAGTCAGTAATATGTCGCAGTAGTCGAAGTGTGGCATTATAAGAGTCTGTACAAGTATTTGTTTTAATTTTGTAGGAAGGAAGTTTTTAAAACTATTTAGGGAGTGAAGAATTGAGAACACTTTCTTGCAGGTATTATTCACCTGGATTTTCCAGTCTAGGTGTTGGTCCATATAGATGTCCATATATAGTAACTAATTCACTGACACTATCGAAACTAAGAGATTCATGGCCGCGCATTAATAATCTCTCCATACATCCTTATCCTGAGTTAATGTTTTTAATCATTCCTTGTATAATTTACATCCTTCAAATCATCATTTATATTACACTCTCAGCTCATTCTTGGCCTACCTACTGAACCCTTTTATTCTGAATTTCCTGCATTTCCCTCTCTCACGTCCTAATCATGCCACATGGCGTGAACATTGCAGGCTATGACACTCAACTGTTTATATTTTCTATGATATCCCATAATGATTATATAGCTCATTGTTCTTAAAGATTCCTATGCTTTTTATTCTCAAATACACATCATCTTTTCTCCTCTCTTAAGTAAAAGATCATGTTCAGCACTAAATTTTAGTATACCTGGAGGAATGAGTTTTATATATTTTTTTGGTTAAACATTTTCTGAGAAGGTTTTGTTGACCAGAGACCCTGTAATGCTTAACATTAGTCTATGTGTTTCTAGAGTTGAGCTTATGTTTAAAATAGATAAACGCATATTTTTTAAATGTGTAATTATTATTCAATAAATAAGTGCTCAAAAATACAAAATACGTAGTCTTATATTAAAATCATATTACGATCAAAGCATTTATATGATTAATTCGAAAAAAGTAGGTCTACTTATATGTTAACTAAAAACTGATTAATTAAGTAAGCTATTTCGTATTTTTAATGAAATTTTATTAATATTTATTTGCAATTTTATTGTAACTAATTCTTACTAAATCATATTAATTCAATAGGCCTGATGCATTCTTTATTCTTGTTTATTTTTCTGTCATATTTTAATTAAATGATCGTTATCTATCTTTTATTTTGGTATGGTCTGACAATTACAGAAGGGCTATTACATTTTAATATAATTTAAACACACACATATATATATATATATATATATATATGACTATTTTAAAATACAAGTAAGAGAGTAGCCTACTCTTATTGTGAAACGACTATAGGGCTTCGTATTTTTCCTTCCTTCTCCTTTTTTTTTTTGTAATAGTTTCAAATTAGTAGAAGAATAATGGCTCAATAATAATTGATTTTACAAATTTTAATGCATTTATCCTAACAAACAAAATAAACGTTTTAAATTAAATGAACAGAAAAGTCAAAAATAATCTAGAACAATTTGCATGTAATAAATGACTTATCTACCAATAGTGTAACTAAATTAATATAGTTCAAATTCTTCCCTGTAGGGGGAGAGCGCCTAAATCTCTGTAAAGGGAAAACATGGGCTTACAATACAATACATAAATTACCTTGCACTTTAATTACTTATTTGAAAGAAAGTTCCATTCTTCAATTTGTTTATTTTTTTTACTCTCATCTATTGCCATAATTTGTGTAATATGGCATAGGTTTTAAACATTACAATATTGTTTCAGAAATTAAAGCAGTGAAATTATGCTTAATCTTCTATTAGTATAACTGATACAACTGCTATTACTACTACTACTACTACTACTGCCGGTGCTGCTGTTGCTAGCTAACTCACTAGCACTATCGAACCCATAGGTTCATAGCCGTGGGAATATAAGCTCTCCACATATCCCTATCCTGTGCCAATGATTTCCAATCATCCCGATATCATTTCCCCTTAAAACCCCCCCCCCCCATCAGGGTTAATGTTATTCTTCTTCCACTCTTCTTGGTCTATCGACTAGGCGTTTTCCCTCTGGGTTTTCCCCTACCAGAAGCTTCAAACATCACCTTCTGGTGTCTAGTCCCAGATTTGCTTTCATGAATGTCCTTGTTTGTCCATAACAGTCTACGAGAACTAAGTGTTCTTTAAATATTCAGGTCTTGCATATAAGCATAGACTACTTAATACTCTTGCCAATACCAATACTACCAATGCTAATCTATCAATAATAATACTAATAATAATAATAATAATAATAATAATAATAATAATAATAATAATAATAATAATAATAATAATAATACAGAGTGCGGCATAAGTCACTTAATACTGTACATGGTTGCAAGGAAAAAATTCAGATTGGTTGAAACTATTGTTCAGTTGTGTTTGAGATTGTATACTGAAGGTCCTCCATTAGAATCCCGTTTGAGATTATATTTTGAAGGTCCCATATTCAAACCCGAGTTTCAACCAATCTGATTTTTTTCCTTGCAACCATGTGAAGTGGTTAACTGAGTTATGCCGCACCCTGTAGGCTATATGTAATCGTTACTCTTTTTACTGTTTTCAATTATTTATATAATTACTTTCATAATTCCAAAATTCTTTATAATAAAATATTAATTAAAACATTTAAACTCACAATTTAACAAGAGTCCAAGGTAACAAATGATTTTCTTCATTATTTCTTCAAACACACCACATTGCACTTTGAGTTTTTCCGACATTTTTATGTTAGTGTTATGAAAAATTAAACTTAATATAAAACAAAAATAATTTTATAAATACGAACCGTTATCACACTATATAAAATGATTGGTCACAATATTAAATTTTCCCGCCGTAGTTAGTAACGTATGTAAGTTGACACATTTGACATGAATCAGCTGATCGAATGCCACTAGCGGTATCTATGGGCGAGGTGTAAAAACACTGACTGTCAGGGGTACAGTGTTGAGAGTGCTACTATATAATACTTGTTGCAGGAGTGGTGGGAGGATTCATGGTCATCGTGCAAGTCGCTAACCTTCAATGCCAATTTTAAGCAATAGTGACACAAGTACTGGCGCCATGGTCCACAGGAAGCTCGCCTCTAGGGTCAAGGGGCGCAACTGCAACCCTCGCAAAATATTTTTGTGACTCATTGAAAAAAACTTCGTCCAGTAAAATTCCATATCACCTAGTATTAAATTGATTGGAATGTTTAATTCTACAATTCTACTTCTTCTTCTTCCAAAGGCGCTAGAGCCCATACCAGGCCTGGGCCTTCTTGATGCGAGACTTCCAATCTTCTCTATCCAATGCTCTCTGTTGTCAGTTCCTACAGTTCAGGATTTGATGGCAATCTTCCTTCACTGAGTCCATCCATCTTTTCTTAGGTTTTCCTATTGGCCGCTTCCCAAACATCATCTCCGCCATCACTTTCTTAGGTATACATTCTTCATCCATTCTTTGAACGTGTCCGGCCCATTGCATTTTTTTTTTTTTAGATTTCACAAGGGTTGATATGTCTTGAACTGCTATTATTTTATACAACTTTCCTCATTAGAAGATTGCCTCAAGGACAAAATGATTCAGACAATTAATTTTCGAAATTGATGAAATACATTTTGTAAATACATTTAAAAAAAATCAAATTGTGATTGAAGTATACATATATAAAGTAGAAATTTTGTAAAGATGGCTTCTTAAAATTGAAATTGATCCTCTAATGGCAGCGATGGCAATTTTAGAAAGATATACCCTGTCCAAATCTAAGGAATTCCAAAATTTAGCTAAGAATCCTGGTATAGTACCTCTTGTCCCGATCATCAATCCTGTGGCAGTTATACTATCTAATTGTCCAGTTTATATTTCGTCATCTCATCAATTAATGAGTGTAGGGCCCGTGTTTCATATAGTTTGCGTATGTTCCATGAGCCAAATTCGTGATCAAATTCTACAATAATTCATTATCCAGTTATTTTTTAATTAATTTAAACGGTTACCGGATTATGTATTTGTTAAAACCATTTTAGGGCATTTATGCACTCGCGCAATATCTATACCATATAGTCATTGACTAAACTAACTCACTGGCATTATCGAACCCATAGGTTCATGGCCACGCGGACATAGGCTCTCCATATATCCATATCCTGAGCTAATGTTTTCCAATCATTCCCTTATAATCTACTATAATCCACTTCCCTCAAATCATGGTTATTGTTATTCTCCCACCTCATTTTTGTCTACTAACTGGGCGCTTTCCCTCTGGTTTTCCTACAAGAAGCTTCCATGCACGTCTTTCATTCCCCATTCGTGCCACATGTCCTGTCGATCGCAGTCTACGAGACTTAACTATTCTCATACCTGGCTTCCTATAAAGACCATGTAGTTCACTGTTATGTAGTCTTCTCCATTCATCGGTCTGTTTCTCTCTTTGGCCCAAAAATTTTCCTAAGAACTTTACTCTCAATTACTAGTGATCTCCTTTCCTCCCTTAAAGTAAGAGTCCGTTTTTCGCATCCATGTAATATAACTGGTAAAATAACAATTTTATATATTTTCAATTAAACGTTTTTTGAAAGGAGTTGGGACGACAAGAGTCCCTGTAATGCATAATAATACGCATTTCCAGAATTGAGCCTATGTTTAATTTCTTTGTGCATCTCTTTCCTATTTGCAGTTATTGTTCCTAGGTATTTGAATTCAACCACTTCCTCAAAATTTCCCTCATTTGTCATTAGCTGTTCATTTCCATTATATAGGCCTAATGTATTTCTATGTATGACCATATATTTAGATGTCACAGTACTATAATGTACGGCTAAAAACTATAAAATAGTTACCTTGTAGGTCCGTCTCCTCAACTTAAGTTATTTTAAAACTCTGTAGGTCTTTCCATCTTCAGCAGAATGCATTAGGTCCGTGCTTGTTGACCCTTGTTGAAGCACTGACTTGGTTGTGAGAATTTTTTACAGAGGATTGTGTGGACTGGGTGTGTATTAATTGAGAATAAGGTTGTTGTTGATTTCTCTTAGAATTTCGATTTCCTCCAGTATATTTATCCTCGTTGGAATGTTTTCTCTATGTACTATAACTACATGTCACTACAACGAGGATAAATATACTGGAGGAAATCGCATTCCTAAGAGAAATCAACAACAACCTGATTCTCAATGAATACACACCCAATCCACACAATCCTCCGTACAAAATTCTCACAACCAAGTCAGTGCTTCAACAAGGGTCAACAAGCACGGACCTAATGCATTCTGCTGATTATGGGACTAGTCCCGAAAGGCCTACAGAGTTTTAAAATAACTTAAGTTGAGGAGACATACCTACAAGGTAACTATTTTATAGTTTTAACCGTACAATATATTACTGTGAACTGGTACCTCAACGGAAACTTACCATGGATTTTACGTATCCATATATTTAGTTGTATTGATATTTACTTCCAGTCCTAATTTCTTAGTATTACTTAGTAGTGTGTGCGTGTTGGCCTTTAGTATCTCCTCGCTATCGCCCAATAGTACTACATCATCAGCATAAACTAACAGCTTATTAATACCATTGAGTTGTAAGCGTCTACCGCTGTGGTCTCGAGGTAGCGTACTGCTTTGTCACGCAGCGGGCCCGGGTTCGATCCCCGGTCGGGGCAGTTTTTCTGGGTGAGGTTTTTATCGGGGTTTTTCCTCACCTGTAAGACAAATGTCAGGAAAACTTTAAGGCCCAAACGGTCCCCGAAATCATATGGCCATCATCCTTATCATTATCATCATCATCATCCTTATCATTATCATCATCCTTACCATTATCATCATCATCCTTCGCCGGTGTGGAAAGCAACGGGAAGCTACCACACCTACACAATTCCCTAGTAAAGCAGCAAGCATAGCATGAAAATGCTATGATTGCAGTGAAGGACCTGCCTTCGGGCAGAATTACTATGGATTACTATGGATGGAGTTGTAAGCCTTCTTCATCCTTTAAATATTTGATGGCATGTTCTAGTAGAAAAGTAAATAGTAGAGGAGATAGTGCATCTCCTTGCTTCAACCCATTGTGGATTTCAAAAGTATTAAAAAACTTTTCCTACACGCACCCTACTCTTTGTGCCATTAGACATATTTGTATAAGTCTAACTAACTTTTCTAGGAATTCCGTCATATAGTCATATAGAAATATAGTCATTGACTACATTATAAAATAATAACAATGTAATGTAGGCCTACAGTTGACTCCATAAATTATTTTTATGTCTGTAAAGATGTATTATCGTCTCGCTCCGTAGCCGAGTAGTTAAGGCAAGATACATTGTCGCTGAGCTACGGGACTTACGTTGGTTCGAGTCTCCATGGAGGAAGAACTTCTCTCATGAAATTTCAGCCAGTAAGGGACCGGTGCCCACTCAGCATCGTGAGGATTTTGGGTAGCTAGAGTAAGCAGCGGCTCCAGCTATAACGGCTGAGGGACCAACTGTCATCCCTACACTGGCTGGATGATCTTCTACATCTGTGATTAAGACGTGTGGATATGAGGCCAGCATCTGGCTGTAGGCTAAGGGTCTTTTAGGATTGTCGTGCCATGGAGTTATAAAGATGTAAACTTATCATGCATATCACACTCGCCTTATTTGGAATCAATATGTAAGTGAAATGGTGAGTATTGTCTTCATATTTGTGTTGTTTGGGAGGTGGCACTGGATTTCAGCTGATAACTCATCCGAGCCTTGTATGGTCAGAAAAGTATGTATGTGATTCAGAGTTTAAAATTCTGTCCTGTAATGTCAGTAGTAGTAGTGATACTTACTTACTCACTGGCACTATCGAGCCCGTAGGTTCATGGCCGCACGGACATAAGCTCTCCATACATCCCTATCCTGAGCTAATGCTTTCCAATCATTCCCTGTATAATCTACTTCCCTCAAATCATAGTTAATGTTATTCTCCCACCTCATTCTTGGTCTACCAACTGGGCGTTTTCCCTCTGGTTTTCCTACAAGAAGCTTCCATGCAAGTCTTTCATTCCCCATACCTGCAACATGTCCTGCCCATCGCAGTCTACGAGACTTAACTCTTCTTATTATATCTGGCTTCCTATAAAGACCATGTAGTTCATTGTTATTCTCCATTCTCCTCTCTGTTCATCTCTCTTTGTTCCAAAAATTTTCCTAAGTACTTTATTCTCAAATACTTGTAATCTCCTTTCCTCTCTTAAAGTAAGAGTCCATGTTTCGCACCCATCTAATATAACTGGTAGAATAATAGTTTTATATATTTTCAGTTTAACGTTTTTTGAAAGGAGTTAGTGATAGTGGTATTAATGTAATATCAACAGCAGGAGCAACAGCTGCCAGCAGCAATTGGACTTTATTAGAGTAAAAATATTATACAAAATAGATTTATCTGCAAATGTATTGCACGGGCAGCAGGCTGTACATATTTTTGGCAATCTGCACGTGTACATCAATGCCTAATAGCCTATTAATAATATAAAACAAAACAAAAGAGTATATAACATGAACATTACATTATGAATTAAGCTGGGTTGTAATATTATTTAATATAATATAGTAGTCATAATAATTGCACTTTACTTATTATATATTATTCACGAATGAGGGTTTTTATTTTTCGCATCTTTTCTACAAATCTGCTCATGTTTAACTAATTTACCATTAACTCGCGCCGTGTCAATTTATCACGAATTTAGAAACTTTCAGGCAAAAAACTGAGGTAGAGCGCTGCCTTGTCACGCAGCGGGCCCGGGTTCGATTTCCAGTCGGGACATGCTTCATGGGTGAGGTATTTTCCGGAGTTTTTCCTCACCTGTAAGACAAATGCCAGGTACTTTGAGGCCCAAAAGGTCCCCGAACATCATCTGATCTTCATCATATCGTCCCACGGTGTGGAAAGCATTGGTTAGGGAAGTCAGAGTGGTATGGGAGGTAAGGATAGTTTGGGAGATCAGGATGGATTTAGAGGTCAGGTTAATATAGGAGGTAGAAATAGTTTTAGAGGTTAGGTTAGGTATGGTTACGTTATATTAGGTAACGTTAGATTTGGTTCGCTTAGATTAGGTTAGGATAGGATCAGTTAGGTTAGGTTAAGTTTGGTATGGTCTGGTCAGGTCATGTCAAGTTGCTGTCTGAGGTCGCGCTAGTTTCTGATCTCAGGCTAGTTTCTGAGGTGAGGCTAATTTCTGAGATAAGACTAGTTTCTGAGGTAAGACTAGTTTCTGAGGTAAGACTAGTTTCTGAGGTAAGACTAGTTTCTGAGGTAAGGCTAGTTTCTGAGGTAAGGCTAGTTTCAGAGGTAAGGCTAGTTTCTGAGGTAAGGCTAGTTTCTGAGGTAAGGCTAGTTTCTGAGGTAAGGCTAGTTTCTGAGGTAAGGCTAGTTTCTGAGGTAAGGCTAGTTTCTGAGGTAAGGCTAGTTTCTGAGGTAAGGCTAGTTTCTGAGGTAAGGCTAGTTTCTGAGGTAAGGCTAGTTTCTGAGGTAAGGCTAGTTTCTGAGGTAAGGCTAGTTTCTGAGGTAAGGCTAGTTTCTGAGGTAAGGCTAGTTTCTGAGGTAAGGCTAGTTTCTGAGGTAAGGCTAGTTTCTGAGGTAAGGCTAGTTTCTGAGGTAAGGCTAGTTTCTGAGGTAAGGCTAGTTTCTGAGGTAAGGCTAGTTTCTGAGGTAAGGCTAGTTTCTGAGGTAAGGCTAGTTTCTGAGGTAAGGCTAGTTTCTGAGGTAAGGCTAGTTTCTGAGGTAAGGCTAGTTTCTGAGGTAAGGCTAGTTTCTGAGGTAAGGCTAGTTTCTGAGGTAAGGCTAGTTTCTGAGGTAAGGCTAGTTTCTGAGGTAAGGCTAGTTTCTGAGGTAAGGCTAGTTTCTGAGGTAAGGCTAGTTTCTGAGGTAAGGCTAGTTTCTGAGGTAAGGCTAGTTTCTGAGGTAAGGCTAGTTTCTGAGGTAAGGCTAGTTTCTGAGGTAAGGCTAGTTTCTGAGGTAAGGCTAGTTTCTGAGGTAAGGCTAGTTTCTGAGGTAAGGCTAGTTTCTGAGGTAAGGCTAGTTTCTGAGGTAAGGCTAGTTTCTGAGGTAAGGCTAGATTCTGAGGTAAGGCTAGATTCTGAGGTAAGGCTAGATTCTGAGGTAAGGCTAGATTCTGAGGTAAGGCTAGATTCTGAGGTAAGGCTAGATTCTGAGGTAAGGCTAGATTCTGAGGTAAGGCTAGATTCTGAGGTAAGGCTAGATTCTGAGGTAAGGCTAGATTCTGAGGTAAGGCTAGTTTCTGAGGTCAGGCTAGTTTCTGAGGTCAGGCTAGCTTCGCAGATTACACTTGTTTCTGTGGTCAGAATGATTTGAGAGACCGATTTGGTTTTGGAGGTGTGGGTTGTTTGGTAGGTCAGGTTAATATAGGAGGTAAAGTTAGGTTATGTACAGTTAGGTTATGTGGATTCTATTGGGTTCGGTTAAGTTCAGTTAGGTTAGGTTAAGCTAAGGTAGATTCTGTTCGGACCGGTTAGGTTATGTTAGGTTAGATAAGTTTCGTTTCGGTTAGGTTTTGTTAGGTTATGTTATGTTTGGTATGGTCTGCTCTGGTCAGGTCAGGTAAGTGTCGAAGGTCAGGCTATTTTCTGAGGTCAGTCCTGCCCTAGGGCAGAACACTGTAAATAAAACTGCTACTAAATCCAATTCGTGATCAATCTAATGCGATTACTTAAGAACAATTAAAAT
Source organism: Diploptera punctata (assembly GCA_030220185.1). NCBI lineage: Eukaryota > Metazoa > Arthropoda > Insecta > Blattodea > Blaberidae > Diploptera > Diploptera punctata. The sequence continues at coordinate 16,492 of JASPKZ010005307.1, read as the reverse complement.
TTGAAACTTTATAGATTGTAATTACAGAAACACTAGCAGTTTCAGAACATTGTAAGCCACGCGTGAACTATTAGTTCCGTCTCTGTTTTGATCACGGCTGTACATGTCAAAACAAGTTTCGTTGATAGGGGTTGGTTCAGCGGCACCTCCTTTAGCCGCTGTTCCAATAATTGAGTTCAGTCCCCTAACCTTATTAAATAATTGTATGATAATTATATGTTCCATAATGGTATTTTTTTATACATCTGGCACCCACTTTCTTGGTAAAGTTATGATTCAAACTATTTAACTTAATTATTTATTTCAAATGAATTAACCAATAAATCAATCTCACATAAAAGACATGTTTACTAGAAAGAATATCTCCATAAATCAATGCTATTTTCTAGACATGAAAAACCCTATAGCCATAAAACTTAAATACCCAGGTATATTTACAACATAGGTAAATCAGGGTAGAGTGTTTAAAAATATAAATTCTTATATCCATATTTGAAATATTTTTTTTATTAGGAATATTCCACAGTACAGTGTTTCTCCTTCAACCCAAAGTGATTTGTCGCCAGAGGTTCTGTCTAAAGCATCTTCTTCCCTAAAATCTCTAGCTGCCATACTTTTCCTCGCTCCATCTATCCAATGTTCTCTAGGTCTGCTCTTCCACTTCTTCCATTAGCTTTCCAATTAAGGAACTTCTTTGGTATTCTCTCTTCTTCCATTCTTATGAGCTGTCCTTACAATTTCAAATGTTTTTCTTCTACTTTTTCTAATATGTTTTTTTTCAACTTGCATAATTTCCCTTATTGTGCTGTTTCTGACCTTATCCCTTCTTGAAATTCATGTCAATCGCCTCCAAAAATCTGTTCCTATTGCTAACAGCTTGTTTGCTTGTTTTCTACTTACTGTCCAGGTTTCGGACCTATATAATAAAATGTTTTGTAACAGAACTTGAAATATAGTTTTCTTCGTTCTGTGTATTATATTTCTACTCCAAAGCACTGAGTTCAATATACCAATGATTCTTCTTCCACCAGTTATACTTCTTTCAATTTCTGCAGTTGAATTCTCATTTTTATCTAAAATAAATCCTGAATATTTAAATAGATTTATTTATAGATTTATTTAGCCCGGTGGAGTTAAGGCCATGTGACTTTCTCTTCCACTCACCAGGACAAACATATGTTACATTTAAATACAAAAAATTACAATTATAGTACATACTTCTAAAAGGATCTTCTCCATAATACATTCCCTAAAGCGACTTAAACATTTTCTTCCTACAACTCTTAAAAGAATTTTAATCCAAACTTTAGTGATGCCGCATTTTGACTACTGTGACGTTCTACTAACTGACATAAGTGACGGATTGTCGGACAAACTGCAGCGTGTCCATAATATGTGTATCAGATTCATATTTAATGTTCGAAAATACGATCACATTTCTCCATTATTCCACGAATTGTCATGGCTACATCTAAAAGAGAGAAGAAAATCGCACTGTCTAATTCTCCTATTTAAGATCCTACATACCTCGATTCCCAATTATTTATCATCCCGTTTCCAGTATATATCCTCAAACCATAACTTAAACACAGGATCACAACATAGTCTCTTACTTAATATACCGCAACATAGGACATCACATCACTCCATGTCATATACCATCTCCACTTCTCGCAACTGGAATTCCCTACCACAATAAATAAGGGGCTGCCGGACATTGGCATCTTTTAAAAGAAATCTAAATTTATATTTCCTCTAAACTCGACATCATTATTATCCAGTGTAAGATGTATATATTAATTGGTGCTTCCCGTATAATGTATCATATTTATATTATTATTATTATTATTATTATTATTATTATTATTATTATTATTATTATTATTATTATTATTATCGTATCATTATTGTTATTACCCTATAAAATGTTGTTTGTACATGACATTTACATTGTTACATTTATTGTATCTTTAACTGTTTATAATTAGTATAGTGTATATCTATATTTGTCAAATATTTATTTGTATTTGTGCTGGTTGAGTGGAAGAGAGGGCCTTATGGCCTTAACTCTGCCAGAATAAATAAAGTATTATTATTATTATTATTATTATTATTATTATTATATTATTATTATTATTATTATTATTATTATTATTATACTAAACAACTGTCAAACTGAACAATAATGAAAATAATGTCTAATAATACAATAAAATTAAATACAATTAAAATTGAACTAATGAAAGAATGTATACACAAATGAATAACAGCTCGAGTCCCCTACACATAAAAAGAAAATAAAAAATACAAAGAAAGTAATAAACTATAATGAATTAATCTACCGCTTATATAAATATAAGACATTGGGTAGATATATTGACAAATGTCAATACCATTTTTATTAAATAATGAAAAACAAATTATTAATTGTTAAAAAGTAATATTAGTGAGTTGTTTCTGTTAATAATTTTATTTTCAATTTGTTTCTGAAAGATGATAAAGTTAGGCAGTCTCTGACATAGGGTGGAAGGGAATTCCATGTTCTAGCAAGAGAAACTGTAAAAGATTTCGAATAATAGATAGTGTGATGAGGAGGGATATAACGGACACTGTGCTCAAAGGATCGGGTATCTAATGTATGTGTATCAGAGAGTCTAGTGAAGCGGTGTGATAAATAATAAAGTAATGATGTGTGTAATATTTTTATAGAGAAGACATGGGGAATGGATGGTTCTACGATATTGTAGACGAAGCCATGACAATTGTTCCGGCGATGGTGTATCTGTGATATTAACATTACGTATTTTTCCTGAATTACATTTTAGCCCATCTGTTATATCCAATGAATGATATTCTGTTTTATTATATGAAAGAAATTGCAAAGTGAAATATGTGAACATAATTTATGTTGAGTAAGGATTTGAAACATGGCGCCATGTGATTATATTGTTAAACGCAAATGAAGGGTAACATTTTATTATGCACAAGGTGCAATTTCACTGATTTACATGTATAATTATTCAATCACGCCTCTCGACAAACCGATCCAAACTGGCTTTTAAACTGGTTCACTAAAGACATAAGTATACTATTTGTGATACAAAACTGATTTCTGACTATACGACTTATAAAGCAAGCCTTAAGAGCAAAATAGTAATTGATAATAAAATTTTAGAGCAGGTGAACAATTTTAAATATCTACGTTTCAATTTATCGTATGTTAAAATTGAAGATATTAATGACAAAATAAAATAAATTTAATCTAATGTGTGGCACTATTAAAAGAACCCATAAAAACACAAGAAAAGAAAGAAAAATTAAATTTTATAAAGTAATGGTTGTTCCTGTATTGATGTATGGATCAGAATGTTGGACGATCACTAAAAGACAAGAACAAAGATTGGAAGCAGCTGAGATGCGATTTTTAATAAATATAGCAGGATATACTCTGTTGGATAAGAAAAGAAGTGAAGATATAAGAAAGAACTAAGTATTTTCAAACTTACAGACCGAATAATTAAACATAGGAACGCCTGGAAAGAACATAATTATAGAATGCCAGAAGGAAGGTTTCCAAAATTATTGCTAAATTATAAACCGCGCGGAAGGATAAATGTTGGAGGCCCACACAGAACATGCTCTGAACAATTTTAACAATTCTAGCTTTCATGAAACCGGAACGAGCCAACAGGCTTAATCCCTGGATGATGATGACGACTTAAAAAAAAAGCTTGCAGTAAGTATTTGTTGAAGGTATTCCCGACTTGTGCTTCGTGCAAGCATATCTTCTAGGGGTATTGATTTATCCTCATTTTCATCCCTAAATCTGTAAGTTGGCACTAAATTTTAATTTTTAGCTTCAGTATTGTTTTGTGTCCACCGCTGTGGTCTCGAGGTAGCGTGCTGCCTTATCACGCAACGGGCCAGTGTTCGATTCCCGGTCGGGGCAAGTTTCCTGGGTGAGGTTTTTCGGGGTTTTTCCTCACCTGTAAAACAAGTGTCAGGAAACTTTAAGGCCCAGACGGTCCCAGAACACCATGTGGCCATCATAATCATCATTATTCGTATTCGCCTTAGATTAACTTTAGGATAAAGGACTCTCCTGGCGCACAACTACCACCATCATCACCACCCATCATATTATCATCGGGACAGCGTAACCCCGCCTTCCAGGCGCCCCAACATCAGAAATGGGTTTCAATTACGCTAATGTCAGGAGAGATCACCAGAAATGTCTAAATGGCAATCTAGGGCATTGAATTAGACTACTGTTATTATTATTATTATATTGATGGGGTAATGATAAAGGAGAGCGATAATTTCTGCTATTTGGTATCAATTATAGAGAAATATGGAACATCAAGTAAATAAACAGGAAAAAAAGATCAGTAATGGAAGAAAACCCATAGGAATGTTAAACTCTTTGGAGTAAAAACATCATTAACAGAATAAAACAACTGATTTATAAATCCATATTAGAAAGTATAATGTTATATTCATCGGAAGTTTGGACAATGACACAACCTGTCAAAAGAATAACTGCAGTTGAAATGGATTTTTGAAGAAGAGCTGCCAGAAAATCTCGACTGGAAAGAACTAGAAATACAGAAATTAGAAAATGGAAGAATGCAGAAAGAAATATAACGGAAGAGATTGAACAGAGAAGGCTAATATGATATGGACACGTAAGAAGAATGCAGGATGGAAGACTACCAAAGGCCGTCCATGCATGGAAAATTAAAAGAAGGAGCAGAAAAGGAAGACCAAGAGCAACCTAGATGAATAACATTCAACATTCAATGAGGAAACTTGATGTAATGGATCAAAACATAGAGGACAAAGAACGATGGAGAACTTTAACTAAGGGACATTTGTGAACATGTATTGCAAACTGCATCTAGGAAGTCGTAGTCATTTATGAACTTTTTTAAAATTCATATTAATTATTAAGATTGGTTGAAGAAAAACCTCAATGATGAAAATTCTCAATGAATGAAAAAAAAATATTATTATTATTATTATTATACCGAGAAAACTTGGATAGAAGGTATAATAATGGTGTTATTTTGTATATATTCAGTAGAATTGCATACGTTTAGGTAATGTTTATTTTACAAAAAAATTCATTAAATTAAATGAACCAATATATCTTAACGGGATAAGTTACTAATTCGAGAGTTATTTCTAAAAAAAATCTACACTTATATAGAAAATGAGTCTTGTAATAAAATCTAATGGAATTTGACCAGTGATGTTTATGTGACGTAACTATGTCACATTAATATTCATGATAAAGTCCAGCCACGGGATCTCCGGCTCTGAAGTTTAGGTAGTACGGGGGATAAAGGGAGAAACTCGCCCTCTACAGCCAATAAGGAAAGAGTTGTACTGGGAATAGATGTCTTCCACAACCAATCATAGCTCTTGACGTAGCTATAGCGCGCTAGTAAGATTTGAAATTGCTGAGATGTTGTCGGCTGTATTTCTGTTAACCGCATAGGTCTCCATAAAGCGGTCCCTCCCACTGAATATACATATCGACAACACTGTTGTAAAAACGTCAGAGCCGGATAATCAGTGGCTGGAGTATAGTCGTTACTGTTTGTACACACATACACACCATGCCTTGAGAGTCAGTTACTATACTAATTCCGAGCTAAGTTCCAGTTGTACTGTAAACAGACTTGCAGAAGGTGTTACTCCGCAAAGAAAACAAAATCATATAAAACTCTAGTTATTGTTGTAGATTATTATGTAATTTGATATAATGTAAATAATTTCTACTCATTTGGTTTTGTATTGTTTTATCCAATATAAAAAAAAGTTTGTTTTTTGTTTGTTCGTATTTTATGCGCTGCCATACCGTTGATCCGATTGTGATTGGGCCTTTTTTGCAAAATGTTCACGAGATTTCCGGGATGAACATAGACTATGAGAGAGATGTGATATTCAACTCCTACAGCTTTAAAAACGACACAATATGCTTAATAATATCAATTATGGTTGATTTCGTTCTCACTGCAGTACGCCACATTTAAATAACTGACACAAGATATTCTTGTCTTGAAAATTTAAATGTTAAATGACCTGACCTGACCTATACTGAACAAATCTTATAGAACATGACTTATACTGACCTAACCTAACCTAAACGTAACCTAAACGTAACCTAAACGTAACCTAAACGTAACCTAAACGTAACCTAAACGTAACCTAAACGTAACCTAAACGTAACCTAAACGTAACCTAAACGTAACCTAAACGTAACCTAAACGTAACCTAAACGTAACCTAAACGTAACCTAAACGTAACCTAAACGTAACCTAAACGTAACCTAACCGAACATAAACCTAACCTTAACCTAAACAGAACCAAACACGAAACTAACCCGAACCTAAACTGAACATAAACCGATCCTAACAAAACCGTGCCTAACCTACCTAACCTGAATCCAAACCCAAGCCCAAACCCGAAATCAAAATCCGAGCCAAAACTCCAATCCAAAACAAAAAACCAAATACCCTAAACCAAAACTGAACTCAAAACTCGAACCCAGACTGAACCCGAATCCGAACTATAACCCAAACCTGGACCTAAACGTGACCTAGACCTGACCTAACCCGACCTAACCCGGAACTAAACCTGACCTAAACCTGACCTAACCCGGACATAACACTATCCCAACCCGGGCCTTACCCTGATCTAACAGAACCGAACCTTACCCTGATCTAACAGAACCGAACCTTAATAAACCTAACCTATCCTATCATGTCCTAACCTAACCTGACACCTGACCTGACACCTGACACCTGACACCTGACCTGACACCTGACCTGACACCTGACCTAACCGATACCTAACCTAACCCAGAAACATAATCAGAAAAGTCCAACCGATCCGACCAAACTACCCCTACTAAATCGATGAAATTGCCTCTATAACGACCAGATTACCAATAGCTATTCAAACTACCTCTATAAAGACCAAAACTACCAGTAAACCGATTAAACTACCTCTAAAACGAGAAACTATCCGTAAACCGATCAAGCTACCTCTAAAACGATCGAATTACACATAAAACTGCCAATTTATCTCTAACCCGACCAAACAACCGCTAAACTGATAATTACTATATACATTTATAATTATTTTTCTTTCTTACTTATTTAACTAAACATGAAAACACATTTAATTCGTTTTGGTGTAGCAGGGCACACGGGTATTGGCTAGTTATATCATAAAATTTCAGTTGAGTATCTTTTCGTATTGATATTTTGGTGCTCTAAATTTTAATAATATATAAGTAAAAGTAAAGTGATCCCACAACAGGCCCGGAGGTCCTTGGGGTAGTAGGAGGTTAAGGCTCCCACTTTTTCTAGACAATCGGCACTTGATGTCAGCCGGGTTGTCAGCCCTGCGTGACGGCCGCCTTTACCCCAGAATAAGCGTCTGGTACTCATTTCCGTTAGAGGCTGAGTCGACCCCAGGGCCATAGTGCCGCCAGAGGGTTTGGGTCAGTTTAAAAATCCTGACCCCAACGGGACTTGAACCCTCGACCCTCCGGCTTGTAGCTCAGTGCCTTAACCACTACGCTACGGCGTGCCCCCTTTAATAATATATTCCCAAAACTTTTTGTTTGTCATTTTGTAAATACAATATTAGTTGACTCTTGTTAAGTTGGTCTTAAAATATTAATTCCCCTTCTTCAATGCCAACTTCCGAGTAACCCAATTCTATCCAACGAACTAAATTCTATTCTGAATGAAATTTCGTGAGGGAATTAACCAAAATGTTGAAGGAATTAGTATTAATCCTAAGAATGTTCTATAAGAAAATATGTTCAAAGTATAAGCTGCTCCAAAAAAAAAGTCAAAGGGGGATGATTTTTCTCGATCTTCATTCTTTTTTTTGAGAGAGAGAATTGATCATAATCTGCAATTTTTTTCACATACCTCTCCCACAAGAATGTTCATAAGTAATGCCACGAGTGATTTCCAAATTATCGATATTCACGACTCATGAAGTGAGGAGTGAATTTATCTAGAGAATTTGGAAATCAAGAGTGGCATTTGTTAGGACTATTAGCGAATAAAATTAAGCTCTTTACTCACAAATCATTATTTAAATATAGTTATTTTAAAATGTTTATATATTTAATGTAAACGGCGATATTTGAAAACAAATTAGGAATGTTATGTTTAACTTGTTTTTCACTGCAACCAGATCATATTATTTATTGCCAAGGATCACAATATTGTAAGAATGCACCCTAGTGGAGAAAAAATGAAACACATCAAACTGTATATTAATTAATTTCTGATGTCCTATGATGTAAATATGGCAATTCTATTTTTCTGCAACGTCATTTCCTGGAAAATAATTCATTTAAGAAAGTACAGTGTTGTTTCTTTTTTGGTATAATCAATTGCTACAAATGTTTTTATATTATCTCCCGCAACCATTCGTGCACTATATGTACAATATGGTAGCCACATGCAAGTCACTGCAGTATGGTGCTATGGCCTATTCAGAATGTTAAAAAGGAGGAGCTTGATTTTACAGTGATGAAATTAAACTGATAAAATCGAGGTGAAAAACGACTGTGATTGGTTGTATATAAAAAAATAATTGAAATGTGACTCCCATTTGGGGCATGAGTTAAATAGTCAGTAAAAAAATAATCTTTTGATTTGGAATAATTTTTTCATAATTCCTCGATTTTGCACTTTGAATTGTCCCTCAGGTCTTCAATTGCACAAGATCTCAAGCACGGTTTTACAGCATCAAATTGTGACCGAAGCAGAGGACGATGATTTCACAGATGCACACATAAATGAAGTAAACTTGATAACATATGGTATATCACAAGGTTTGGAGTCACATATGTCACTTATGCAGTGATATCAGCCCGCGTCGGGATTTCCCTGAGCTATGCATGGAATGTGGGTACCTCGCATTGCGCCTGATGGACCTTTTTCAATAGAGAGAATGAGGAAGGAGTTGAAATTCCTACACATTAGTGTGTTAGTCACCATGTAGGTGTTTACTATCAAATTGTTTCTCAAAATATGCCCTTATTAAGATCACTGTACCATGATCTCTCACTCTTATTCAACAATTCATGAGTTTGTCCTTTGGAAGTTGTTTAAAAACTGTGAGACCTTTTCGATAAAAGGAGTTAAATTAAAATGAATTTTAGAAATGACTGATCGTTTTAATGATTGATTGCGTCACATTAACCACGTGTCTCACTACACTGCTGTCTGCTAGTCAATAATAACCTCTTCATTCGACCTTGGCTCTTTGGAACTGTACGGTTATGTATTTTGCGGATTAATTTTATTTACATAACAAAGTATTTCAGGGAATTAGGTATGTAGATTTCTAAAACACAGAAACAAAGTTCTAATAAAATGCAAACATTAAATAATTCTAAATTTCACGGTGCAGCAGTCTTTGTTTTAACTTTGCAGTGCAAGATAGTTATTTTTAGATAAGAGTAATAACTAACTTTAGCTATTATTATTATTATTATTATTATTATTATTATTATTATTATTATTATTATTATTATTATTATTATTATTATTATTATTATTATTATTATTATTATTATTGTTATTATTATTATTGTTATTATTATTGTTAGTGTTAGTGTTGATACTTACTTACTCACTGGCACTATCGAACCCGTAGGTTCATGGCCGCGCGGACATAAGCTCTCCATTCCTATCCAGAGCTAATGCTTTCCAATCATTCTCTGTATAATCTACTTCCCTCAAATCATAGTTAATGTTATTCTCCCACCTCATTCTTGGTCTACCAACTAGGCGTTTTGCCTCTGGCTTTCCTACAAGAAGCCTCCATGCAAGTCTTTCATTCCCCATACGTGCAACATGTCCTGCTCATCGCAGTCTGCGAGACTTGACTGTTCTTAATATATCTGGCTTCCTATAAAGACCATGTAGTTCATTGTTATGTAGTCTTCTCCATTCACCCGTCTGTTCATCTCTCTTTGGTCCAAAAAATTTCCTAAGAACTTTATTCTCAAATACTTGCATCTCCTTTCCTCCCTTAAAGTAAGAGTCCATGTTTCGCATCCATATATATAACTGGTAGAATAAATAGTTTTATATATTTTCAGTTTAACGTTTTTTGAAGGAGTTGGGACATCAAAGTCTCTGCAATGCATAAATAGCACGCATTTCCAGAATTGAGCCTATGTTTAATTTCTTTGTGCATTCATTCCTATTTGTGATTAATTGTTCCTAGGTATTTGAATTCAGCCACTTACTCAAAATTTCCCTCATTTGTCATTAGCTATTTCCATTATATACTGTATTTCTACGTGTGACCATATATGTCGTTTTATTGATATTTACTTCCAGTCCTAATTTCTTAGTGTTACTCAATAGTGTATGCATGTTGTCCTTTAGTATCTCCTCGCTATCGGCCAACAATACTACATCATCAGCATAAACTAACAGCTTATTAATACCATTCAGTTGTAAGCCTTCCTCATTCTCTAAAGATTTAATGGCACGCTCTAGTAGAAAATTAAATAGTAGAGGAGATAGTGCATCTCCTTGCTTCAACCTATTCTGGATTTCAAAAGTGTCCGAAAACTGTTTGCCTACACGCACCCTACTCTTTGTGCCATTTAGACACATTCGAATAAGTCTAACTAACTTTTTAGGAATTCCAAACTCCAGCAGGATACTATATAGCTTCTTCCTCTTAATTGAATCATATGCTTTTTTTGAAGTCTACATATAGTTAACTTTTATAAGATTCATGATGTGTTCCGTTGAGGTATTATTCAAAATTAATATAAAATTATGGAATATTCACCTGAAAGGTCCGTCTCCTCAACTTAATTAATCATTTAACTGTAGCGCTTTCGGGACTTGTCCCATCATCGGCAGGATTCAAAACTGGTGTTTCACTGAAGATCTGGTAGAGGGGGTTGCATGTATTGGGTTCGTTTTCGTTTATAAGGCTGTCGTTGTTGTGAGCTGCTTTCATGATTTCCATCTCTTCGAGTACGTTTGTCTTCGTTGGATTATTTTCTCTGTGCATTACTGTTAGGGTGTTTTCAATATTTAATATGCGATGTCCATCATGGATAACGTGTTTTGCATAGCTTGATTTCCCTTCTGCGTGAATAAAGTCTCGAAAATGTTCGGGAGGAGGATTTTTTTTTAGAAGAGTAATACTTTTAGCTCATACTACAATGGTATGGAATTTAAAGATATTTACATTCTTATCTTATTCTGTAAAATATTAAATCTAAAAATAAAAAAATAAATAATAGTTTTAAAAAAACTAAAACAGCACGCTTTATTAGAAAACCGAACTCAAAAATGAACAATAATTTTAATTTCCAACACGCTTGGGATAAATTTAAAGTGGTCAACAAAAAAATCATCTCCAACACATATAGAATAAAACTAGAACTATCAACAAAAAGAAAATAATTTTACCAACAAAAGCGTGGGGTGCTCTATATGATTTTTACATGTTCTTCTTAGAGACTTTAATTTTACCAATATCTGTTTATTATCAAATATATTAATTGATATAGAGCACCCCACGCTTTTGATGGTAAAATTATTTTCTTTTTGTTGATAATTCTAGTTTTATTCTATATGTGTTGGAGATGATTTTTTTTGTTGACCACCTTAAATTTATCCCAAGCGTGTTGGAAATTAAAATTATTGTTCATTTTTGAGTTCGGTTTTCTAATAAAGCGTGCTGTTTTAGTTTTTTGAAACTATTATTTATTTTATGTATACATTACAATAATTCAAGTAGTATATTTGTATGGTTGTGAGGGGGGACCATAACTAGCAACTACAATAACTAGCGGTAGGAGGGAAAAAATATTGAAGATTTTTATATTCATAAGTAATGCCACGAGTGATTTCCATATTATCGATAAGTTCACGACTCACGAACTGAAGAGTGAATTTATCTAGAGAATTTGGAAATAAAGAGTGGCATTAGGTAGGACTATTTAACGAATAAAATTAAGCTGTTTACTCACAAATCATTATTTAACTATAGTTATTTTAAAATATTTATATATTTAATGGAAACGGCGATGTTTGAAAACAAATGAGAAACGATTGCTACGCTTCATTTGCTTATTTTGTTCATCACTGCAACCAGATTATATTATTTATTGTCAAAGGATCAGAACATTGTAAGAATGCACTCTAGTGGAGAAATTTATAACCAACGTTATAGGTATTAATTAATTTCTGATGCCTTATGATGTAAATAAGTCAATTATATTTTTCTGCAACGTCATTTCCTGGAAAATAATTCGTTTAAGAAGGCGCAAACAGTGGTTCCTTTTTTTTTGTTATAATCAATTGCTACAAATGTTTTTATATTATCTCCCGCAAGCGCTATCTGCTGACATTCATGCACTATATATACAATCTGATAGCCGTATTTCTTAGAGTGTCAGTCACTGCAAAATTATGCTATAAGCTATTCAGAATGTTAAAAAGGAGGAGATTTCTTTAATATGATAAACTTCACTTGATAAATTCGAGTCGAAACACGACCGTGATTGGCTGTAAATCAAAAATTATTGAAATGTGATTGGTCATTGACTCCCATTTGGGGCATGAGTTAAATAGTCAAGTTAAATATAAAAAAAATCATGGAGAATCCGCGCTAACCTAGAAATTGAAAATCTATATCAGGAGCCCAATATCGTAACTATTAATCAATTATTGAAGTTAATATGTTCATTAATGAGAATTGGTGGCACAAGAATCCTTGTGGGTAAATTAGATGGCAAATGAGATATAGCCGGGCTTAGATTGATATATTTAATATATGTGAGAAAACACCTACGGGATTCTAGGAGACATTTAAAGAATTTTCTCCCAGTTTCGTTAAAACAAATCGTTGTGCAGAATCTTGTGTTACCACACTTCGATTATTGTGACATTATATATAATGATCTAAACTATGACTTGTCGCAGAGACTGCAGCGTGTTCATAATGCTTGCGTTCGATTCATTTTCAATATCCGCCGTTATGACCATATTTCTGAACACTTTAATAACCTCTCTTGGCTCCGTCTTACTGACAGACGTATAGGCCTATCCTATATATATATATATATATATATATATATATATATATATATATATATATATTTTATTGCGGATGAGCCCATGTAGGACTACGCAAAGTACTTAGAGGCCAAAGTACTTTGAGCCCAAATTGCATATATTTATATATATATAATATATATATATATATATATATATATACTTTTTAGGGTCAATCTGTTCTGAAATTGTGGGAATATCCAATATTTCGATGAGCAATTAAATTGTATGTAGTGAAATTTATTGTAGTAAAAATATATTGGGTGTCTTCTTTAAAACTAGGAACAGATGTTCGATTATTTACTTGCGATGGAACGAAGCCAGATCCAACAGGAACTGCAGGAGGAAGTAAGACATCCTGGAGACTGACGTCACGGTAATAAATCAAGCGACTGGACTAACACGTTGTTCGGTGCCGAGTTCTTACTGGCCATTAACTATTCATTTCGTCAATCATCAGTGGTTTTCCAATTACAAGCAATTTGTATGTTTGCTGGCTTAATGAGATGATGGAAAAAACAAACTTATCGTACGTGATAAACAAGTCTTCAACGAATTACATTAGACGGAATATGATAATTGCGTTTTCAGTTTATTCAGATATACAGAAATAGGAAATAATTTAACTAAAAATTATTTTAAAAAAAAGAACATAATATAAAGTCTTGCCAGCTTGATTTTCAGTTAATATTTTGTCTTCTTCTTCTTCAACTTCAAGGTTAGGCTGTAAGCCTGTTCCGACTCAAAGCATACCCCTCCATGGGGCGTCCAACGGAACGTTTACCTCTTGGAATATGTTGTAAAGCCTGTTTTGATAGACGAGATGTCTCCATCCTATTTATATGTTGAAACCATTTTAATTTGTTCCCTGCCAATTTATTTGCTAATTCATTTATTTGTAATTGTTCCCTAATGTCGGTATTGCGGAATGATCTCTTAAAGTGAGTCCTGCTAACCTTCTTAAGAAACGCATTTCCAAATTTATTTAATGAACAGTGTTAATATTTTGTCTTTTCTTTTGATTTTAGATTAGTTTTTTTCTGTAAATTTTGTATAATGTTGTTAGGCAAATATTTTAGATAGATAGATCATCGGTTGATTAATGTCTTTGACATCATCCGATTCCTAATAGCCAATTTTGTCGGTCCATCCAATCTCCTGGTTGTAGATGTTTCTCCTTCATATATAAACATATTCCCTGACTCCAGGAGGTTTTAGATCTTCGTCTTCCCTCAGGTTTCCATTCCAAAACAGATTTTGGTAGTCGATCCTCTTCCATTCGCTGGACATGTCCGTACCATCTTAATTGCTGAGTTTTAATATAATCTAAAATAGTGTCTTCAATCTTCATTATCTCCCTTATAACTGAGTTTCTAATTTTTTCTCTTCTTGAAATTCTTGCGGCCCTTCGTATAAAATCCATTTCCGTTGCCAAAATATACTTATTTGTTTTTGTTGTTAATGACCAAAGTTCTGCTCCATAAGTAATGATACTTTTAACAATTGTATGATATGTATTCATTTTATTTTTATTACTTATATTTTTATTCCACAATTTCCATTGAGGCAAGCAATTGCAAATTTTTCCTGTATTATTTCTATTTGTTATTTCCTCGTTCATAACTCCCATTTTTATTTATTTTAATTCCTAAATATGTGATCTCACTACAAGATTTTATTGTTTCTCCAGTCTCCAAAATTAAATTTTGTTCTGGTTCACCAATTGATAAATACTTTGTTTTTTTTTCATGTTCAAATTTAAACCCCATTTTTCATATTCTTCTATTACTTTTCTAGTCATATATTCTAAATCTTCATAATCTTGTGCAATTAACAATTGATCATCTGCAAAATGTAAGTTGTATAAAGTTTTGTTGTTTGAAATAGGAATTCCCATGCTTGAACATTTTTGTTCAATGTTCAAACAAATATTTTATTTAAATGGTCCATTTAAATACCGGTATATCTAGATTCGAATCTTAGTTTCGCGTAAAGATCATGTAGATCATTGTTATGTAGTTTTATATAGTCATATTCACATTATTATAGTAGTATTACTATTTATTGTTATTATTTATCATTAGAAGATGCGAGGCTAGTATCCGGCTTGAAGGCCAAGAGCCTTCTAGGTCTGTCGCCCCATGGATTTAAGTAGGAGGCCTAATAGTAGTAATAACAGTTATATTACTACAGTAAACTACTATAATTTTTTACATTTTTATTATTATTATTATTATTATTATTATTATTATTATTATTATTATTATTATTATTATTGTCTATATTTCAAGATCTGTTACAATTAATTTTATTATATGGCTCCGAAACCTGAATAGTAAGTAGAAAACAAGCCAACAAGCTGTTAGCAGCAGAAATGGATTTTTGGAGGCGATCGACAAGAATTTGAAGAAGGGATAAGGTCAGAAACAGCACAATAAGGGAAAGTATGCAAGTTGAAAAAAAAAATATATTAGAAAAAAATAGAAGAAAAACATTTGAAATGATATGGACACCTCATAAGAATGGAACAAGAGAGAATACCAAAGAACATGCTTAATTGGAAAGCTAATGAAAGAAGTGGATGAGGCAGGCCTAGAGAACGATGGATGGATGGATGGATGGAGTGAAGAGAAGTATTGAAGCTAGAGATATGAGGGAATATGATGCTTTAGACAGGAACCTCTGGTGACAAATCACTTTGGGTTGAAGGAGAAAAACTGTATTGTGGAATATTCCTAAATAAAAAATAATAATAATTGAATGGATAGAATACGAAATAAAGAAATAAGGGAAATTATGAGTTTACAAGAGGAGCCGGACAGCATAGTCATTATAGAAAATATTACAGTGGTATGGCCATGTCAAAAGAATGCCAGAGCAAAGATTGCCCAAAATTGTTATGGAATGGGTCCCTATGGCAAGGAGGAAGAGAGGAAGACCGAAGAAAACTTGGATAGAAGGGATACAAGTAGCTATGAATATCAGAGGCTTGGAGGAAGATCAGTGGATGGATAGAGACAGGATGGCGTTTTGTTTCCGGAAGACGGCGGCAGCTGGCCATGATACCGGATGATAATATAATAATAAAACATAATAATAATAATAATATAATAATAATAATAATAATATATAATCTATAATTATTAGTATTATTATTATTAGTAGTTATTATTACTTTATAGTATTATTATATATTATTATTATATTATTATTATTATTAGTATTATTATTATTATTTTATTATTTTATTATTATTATTATTATTTTATTATTATTATTAATTATTATTATTATTATTATTATATTATTATTCTTATTATTATTATTATTATTATTATTATTACTTATTTAATTTATTA